>PYUH01004001.1:1512909-1552601 GCA_016808085.1 Suaeda aralocaspica | reverse complement strand
TGTTGAAGTTAGTAGTCCTTCAAAGTAGCTAGTACTAAGTCAAGTAGTTACGTTTTCTCCTATTTCTTAGATGCAGTAACTTAGTGGTTTACTTAGTCCACTTGAATAAATTAGTATATTTTATCTAGGTACATTTGTTAAGGAGTTATGGTGTATCCCACTTCCTTTTAATACTCCTAGTTTTATGTTTCGTTTGTTATTTCTATTAAGCCTATTTAAAGGCCCTTTATGTACTCTTGTTTGATGCATTAATGAAATCATTCTCCCATTATCTTAATATTATCTTTTGCTTTTTCACTTAAATCCAACAATTCTTGGTATCAGAGCATTAGAGAAATTAAAAGGAAACAAGCAACTCCTTTTATTCTCTAAGTCAGGTGTGGTCCTCAAAGTGGAAAAGAGTAAAAGCACATCTAATTGTTTATTGCGCTGCTACACGTGTAAGCAAATACCCAAAAGTTTTCATCTTCTTCAATTAAACCAAAAAACAAACCGAGAGAAACACAGTGAGGGAGTGTGCCACAAAATAAAACAAAAAAAAAAAAAAAAAAAAAAAAAAAAAAAAAAAAAAAATTTAAGTACCAATTATGGCCCAAAATGGAGTCAATCCTTCTTCCACACCCTTAATTCCTATGTTTAAGGGGGAAAAAATACCATCTATGGAGTTTGAAGATGCAAACTCTATTCAAATCCCAAGAGTTATGGGATATGGTCGAAACACGGTATACCGAGCCGACTAAAGCACCGGCGGAGCCCGAACAGCAATTGCAATTGCGAGAGAACCGGAAGAGGGATGCAAAAGCCTTGTTGTTCATCCAAGGAGCAATGGATGACTCAATTTTTCCCAGAATTTCGTCGGCTAGCACTTCCAAAGAGGCATGGGATATTCTGAAGAAGGAGTATCATGGAGATAGTAAGGTAATCTCTGTTAAATTGCAAACTTTACATGGGGATTTTGAAGCATTACGTATGCAAAAAAATGAGCCTGTGCAAAGTTATTTGTCTAAGATTTCTGCCATTGTTAATCAAATGAAGTCGTATGGTGAAACAATTACGGATCAAACTGTTGTCCGTAAAGTGTTAAGAAGTCTTACTAAAGATTACATTCATATTGTGGCTGCTATTGAGGAGTCAAAGACGATGTCTACCTATACTTTTGATGAATTAATGGGTTCTTTGTTAGCTCATGAAGATAGGATTAATAGAAATCGTGAGAATGTAGATGAGAAGGCTTTTCAAGTGAAGGGAGAGTCTTCTTATAATGGGAAGACAGAGCAAAATAGTGGTGGCAGAGGTCAAAATAGAGGCGGCTACCGTGGTCGAGGCCGTGGAGGAGGCAGAGGTCGTGGTCATTCTGGTGGACAACGACATTTTAAAAGCAATATACAATGTCATTATTGCAAGAAATTCGGTCATAAGGAATCCGAATGTTGGAGTAAGCAGAAGGATGATCAAAAGGGAGCTCACTTTGCAGAGAAAGTGGATGATGAGAGTAAGTTGTTCATGGCTTATTCTTTGATTATTGATGCTTCTAACGGAGTATGGTATGTGGACAGTGGATGCTCAAACCATATGTGCGGTTCAAAAGCTCTATTCAAGGAGCTTGACGAGTCAAAGAAAGGGGAAGTTCGACTCGGAGACAACAAGCCAATGCAAGTTGCCGGAATCGGGACAATTTCAATCAAAACCAACAAGGGTAATGTAAAGCTACTCCATAATGTGCAATATGTTCCTAGCTTAGCTCACAATTTGCTTAGTGTTGGTCAATTATTGAAAGGAGGATATGTTGTTTTGTTTGATGATGAATGTTGTTATATTAGTGATAAACAGTCTGGTCAGAAACTCTTTAGCATTCCAATGGCACAAAATAAAATGTTTCCTTTAGATGTCTTGAATATGGAAAAATGTGCATTGATTGCTAAAATTTCTAGTGAAAGATTGTGGCATTTACGTTATGGACATTTACATGAGAAAGGATTGAAATTGCTAGCACAAAAAGACATGGTAATTGGATTGCCGATAGTTGATAATATTGGATTTTGTGAAGGATGTGTTTATGGGAAACAAAGCAGAAATTCGTTTCCTGTAGACAAATCTTGGAGAGCATCAAAATGTTTAGAGTTGGTTCATGCCGACTTATGTGGTCCTATGAGTGTTGAGTCCTCTGATGGTAGTAAGTATTTCTTATTACTTACTGATGATTATAGTCGTATGAGTTGGGTTTATTTTTTGAAGTTGAAATCAGAAACTTTTGATTGCTTCAAAAAATTTAAGGCTTTGCTTGAGAAAGAAAGTGGAAGAAGTATCAAGGTGTTGCGTACAGATAGAGGTGGCGAGTTTACCTCTGATGAGTTCAATACTTTTTGTGAAGAGAATGGAATTCGCAGGGAGTTATCATCTCCGCGCACTCCACAGCAAAACGAGGTGGCTGAGAGAAAGAATCGTACTGTTGTAGAGATGGCCAGAAGCATGATAACAGCAAGCAACCTTCCTAAAGAGCTATGGGCTGAAGCTGTAGCCACTGCAGTGTATCTCTTAAACATATCACCAACAAAGGCGGTCATGAATCGGACTCCTTATGAAGCATGGAAGGAAAGGAAGCCAAAGGTAAGCCACTTAAAAATATTTGGTTGTATAGCTTATGTCTTAGATACCTCTTTATCTCGTCGTAAACTTGATAAAAAATCTGAAAAATGCATTTTTATTGGATATAGTCCAAAATCTAAGGCATATAGACTATATAATCCTTTAAGTGGCAAAGTGATAATAAGTAGGGATGTTTAGTTTAATGAAGAAGAATTTTGGACTTGGAATCATGATTCTACAGCAAAAACTCAAACACATATTCTTACAACCGATGTGTTTCCTCCTGAACCAGAAGCCACTGAATCTGAAAACCCTGTTCCAAAAAGTCAAAGCCTGCAATCTGAGGCCAGCAGCTCCTCATTATCTCCCAGCACTCCACCGACAACAAATAGTAGTCACAAAAGCTCTGTAGCAAGTACTCCATCAAGCTCTTCAAGTGAATCACCTCCAAGGAAAATGAGATCTTTAAGTGAGGTATATGCTACTTGTGATTTTGCCCTTTATGCATCTGATCCTACTCTTTATGATGAAGCTGCACAGAGTCAAGTATGGATAGATGCAATGAATGCCGAGATGTCAGCCATACAAAAGAATGACACGTGGGAGTTGGTTGATCTGCCTGAAGGGAAGAACTCAATTGGGCTCAAATGGGTGTTTAGAACAAAATACAACGCTGATGGTAGTGTGCAAAAGCACAAAGCTCGTTTGGTTGCAAAAGGGTATGCACAGCAGCAAGGCATCGACTATGAAGAGACGTTCTCACCCGTTGCTCGCTTTGAAACAATGAGAATTTTCTTGGCATTAGCAGCTCAACTTAGTTGGCCTGTTTATCAGTTCGATGTTAAATCAGCCTTTTTGAATGGTGAGTTACAGGAAGAAGTCTATGTTGATCAGCCTCAAGTGTTTGTTAAAGATGATGAAGGGAAAGTCTACAAATTGAAAAAGGCTCTATACGGTCTGAAGCAAGCACCAAGGGCCTGGTACAGCAAGATTGACTCTTATTTTCGTAAGAATGGATTTGAAAGAAGTCAAAATGAGCCCTCCTTGTATGTGAAGAAGCAAGGTACTGACTTTCTTGTTGTTTGTCTTTATGTTGATGACATGATTTATATGGGGTCTTGTGAGTCATTAGTTGAAGAGTTTAAGTCATGCATGATGAAAACATTTGAAATGTCAGATTTGGGGTTGTTACATTACTTTCTTGGTCTTGAAGTGAAACAAGGTTCAGATGGGATCTTTATTTCACAAAGAAAGTATGCTACTGATCTGCTTAAACGTTTTATTATGCTGAATTGTAATTCTGTTGCTACACCTATGAATTTCAATGAAAAGCTTGTGGTACATGATGGTACGGGTATGGCAAATGCAAGTTTTTTCAGGAGTATTGTAGGTGGTTTGAACTACCTATGTCATACTAGACCTGACATTACACATTCTGTAAGTGTAATTTCAAGGTTTATGCACAACCCCACACAGCAACATCTAGGGGCAGCAAAGCGAGTTTTGCGATATGTGGCTGGAACTGTGAATTTTGGCATATGGTATAGAAAAGTAGCAAGTTTCAGATTGTTTGGTTATTCAGATAGTGATTGGGCAGGGTGTTATGAAGACAGAAAAAGCACATCAGGTTATATCTTTTCCCTTGGTTCTGGTCCTGTTTCATGGAGCTCAAAGAAGCAAGATGTGGTAGCCTTGTCATCATCAGAAGCTGAATATGTGGCTGTAAGTGCAGCAGCTTGTCAGTGTGTTTGGTTACGGAGGATATTAGTTGATTTCCTCCAAGTTCAAGAAGGTGCAACTGAAATTTTTTGTGATAACAAGGCAACAATTGCCATGACAAAAAATCCAGCTTTTCACAGCAGAACAAAGCATATTGATATTCGTTATCATTTCATTCGAGACTTGGTTGGTGCTGATACTATTGTCTTGAAGCATTGTGGGACAAACAAGCAGGTTGCTGATATCTTTACAAAATCGCTTCCGCAAGCTAAGCATGATTATTTCAGGTCACAAATGGGACTGACACACTTTGAAGGAAGGGGGAGTGTTGAAGTTAGTAGTCCTTCAAAGTAGCTAGTACTAAGTCAAGTAGTTACGTTTTCTCCTATTTCTTAGATGCAGTAACTTAGTGGTTTACTTAGTCCACTTGAATAAATTAGTATATTTTATCTAGGTACATTTGTTAAGGAGTTATGGTGTATCCCACTTCCTTTTAATACTCCTAGTTTGATGTTTCGTTTGTTATTTCTATTAAGCCTATTTAAAGGCCCTTTATGTACTCTTGTTTGATGCATTAATGAAATCATTCTCCCATTATCTTAATATTATCTTTTGCTTTTTCACTTAAATCCAACACGTTTAAGTTTGGCGATGTTGTTTATGTTGTTCTTGCTATTTTTTTTCTTTAATGCTTAGGATTAGCTTTTGTGTTTCTGTGGATTTATAAAAAACCAGTATTAACCAAAACAATTTCTTCGAAAAATCAATCCACTAATTAGTATTGATAAGGTTTGTTTGCTATCGAGCTTGCTTTTCATATTCAATACCATTCTATTTAATTTGATTTTCATATTTTTGAATTGTTTTGTTTTTTATTACTCTTCCTGGCTTTATTTGTTATTCTAATTGTACCACTTACTGTACTGTATTATTACCTTTCCTGGTTTTAAATTGATATCAATTTAATATATATTGATGTGTGGAATTAATAGAGAACCATATTGTTACTTCCTCAATCCCAAAAAGGTCTCTGATTTCAATTTTTTTAATTTTAATTTTAACTTAAAGTTACAAGTTTTGGTGTTTTATTAGTGTTAATTGATTGACCATATTATATTTATATAGGGAATTATGTGGGGTTTGGTTGCTGATATATATATGTATTAAAATTGATTGATGCTGAAATAGGCAAATGTCTGATTTGGTGGAAGTGTACTCCATCCTCCTTTTCGGCAACAATAGTGATGGTCTTCCTCTTAAAGATATTAAAGTTGAAGACGGTGTTTTGGTGCATGACCGTAAATTTATTTTCTTGAATGTTAATACTAATTAGCTTGTGCTTGAATGTTTGTTCTTGAATGTAAAAAGCCAGTAATTGTTTAAAAAAAAGGGAACTTTTATAAGAAAAAATGATTAAGAACTAAAAATACCCATCAAGATTTACGCAAACCCAAATAAGACATGCATAAAAATTTACTCAAAATTTTAACAGTTGCAGTTGCCTCCATTAGAGTATGTGATTTAGCACTTTCTACTAACTTTGATTTTGATGGTTGTATGATTTTTTGGCAAAAACTTTGTTTTTATTTGATTGTTTTGTTTGGGTGTTTTGCTGTGGTAGTAAATGATGTTAATAATGACTAACTAATTAATTGTTGTATAAAGTCAAATTGGCAAAGTGTTAAACTAGTGAATTAATTTATGTATCAATCCACTGTTGACTATAATTTGATTAGTTTTTGATTCATGAATTTTGCCAAGGGGAGTACTAAATACAGAACATAATTTGCTGAATACAAAAGACTTACCTTCTAACAAGTGCATCTATACATGTCTTTTTTAATCCCTTTTTTATGTGCTAGCCTTTATAATTAATTGACTTTATATTTTAATATTGGATTATTTTATGGCTGCTTGGCTAGTGTTGTTGTTTATTAATGATTCAAAATTGTTCTATGATGATTGAATGAATTTATGCATGAAAGGTTAAATGAATGGACATGCATGCATGGGTGAATAAGTAAGTGAAATTTTGAATGGATGTATGAATAAGTTTTTGGATAAAAGATTGAATAAGTGACATTGAATGAAACATTGAATGAATGAATGAGTGATTACATGAATGAAATAAATGATGAATAAGTGACATTGTGAATAACTTTTAGATTAAGTTTTGTGTTTTTGTTCGATTGCATTGAGTGATTCGCTTTATGAATGACTTTATGATTAAATAAGTGTCAATTAGGTAATGGCACTAGCCTTCTACTTGCCTTTTGCGTTTGACGTGAGTGGTTGTTACTTGATATTGAATGAATAAATGGACGAATGGCCAAAACAGTGAGTGAATGAGAGAAAGAAATATTAAGTGAATGAATGGCTTTATGAATGGATTAATTATTGTATAAGCTCCAATGAATGTGGTTATATTCACTCACTTATTGTTGCAGTTTAATCCATGAAACTTGGGTTATGTGTTGTTGTTGTTTTATTATTGTTGTTTTAAGTTGTTATTGTTGGTTCTTATTTTGTGTTGTCGTAATTGTTATTGTTGTTGGTTCTGTCTCATGCTATTATTGATGGCAGTTTCACTGAAATTCTTATAATAAAGCATATATTATGACAGTGTTGTACTGAGTTCTCACACCTTTTTAAAACTGTCTGATTGATCCATCAAAAGACACGAGGTAATATTACAAGCTAGTCTGGTCTACCTTTAATTTTTTTATTGATATCCGAGTTAATGTAATTGGTTTTAAAGTCTTCCTCAATACTGGTTCTGAATAGCTGCGATGGGAGTGATGCCAGTTAGCCTAGCTGAACAGCATAACCAATTTTGGTCAACTTTATTTAACATGTGCTGAATTCAGCATTCCGTTTTTGATGTTGTTGCTATGAAATAGGGATTGAGTCAAAAGTTTTTGTTGTTTCTTGTGTGATTTATGAATGTGAAAAAGTAGACATGCTATAATGCTCGAAGACTTGTCTATTTATTTTAGATGTTATTCTTTTATATTAGCCATTGGTAATCTCTGATGTCACTTTTACACTATGTCTATTTGATTATCATTAGCATTGGGAATTTTTGTTGTCGTAGTTGTTTTGCTGTTGTCATGTCTTCTCTAGCTGCTAATGTGTGTTGTTTTGTTTTTTTAATGTTTGTGTATGTTTTGTTTTTGAATGAACTATGGAATTCAGATGTAGTGTATATGGTTGTGAATTTCTATTTTCTCAACTCAGTGACTTTCTAGCAGATATGCCAGATTATGCTCCTGATTCTCTTGATCTGCCTCCATCTCCTACTCCCGCTGCTGCTGCCTCCATCTCCGGTTGATGCTACGATCCTTGCCTCGACCCCCCTGCTGCTGGGGCTCTTTTTATGTAATTTTTTTACTGAATTTTATGTGATATAACTCAATGTAATTGGAGTTTCATGTGATACAACTCAATGTAATTGGAAATTATCAATATAAATGTGTATATAACATGTAATGTCTAATTTTAGCATAATAACAGGAAAAAAAAAATTTGTTTTTTTGGGTACTTATTTGCTGCGGTTTTTTGAAAACCTCAGCAAATAAGCTTTTTTTTGGAGGGGAAATTGAGTATTTGCTGCGGTTCTTTGAGAAAACCGCAGCAAATAATAATCCTTCCCACCAAAAAACAACCTTTATTTGCTGCGGTTTACCAAAGAACCGCAACAAATGACAACTTATTTGTTGCGGTTGAACCGTAGCAAATACGTTATGTTCTTTTTGCTGCCACCCTACTCCATTTGCGGTCAAAAACCGGAGCAAATACCTTGGTTTTGACCGCAGCAAATGTGTTTTTTTGTACCAGTGTCTGTAGAGGGAAAAGTCCTTTATCTTAAATTATGTCAAACTCTAAGTTAGAACAACATAAACTCATAACATAAAACATTTTCTCATTTCGTCTCGCAAAAGAAGTTTTCATTCTTTTAGAGCGAATGATTCACTTATTTTTTATTGTTTACACAACCATTAAAACAAGAATAAAGCACATAAGAAACAAAAATAATTCCCTTGGTTCTACTCTACATGAGGCTCCATTTCTTAGAAGAATTGACTCATTTAATAATTCATTCCAATAAGAAAAATTTATTACTTAATTCCTCCTAATATTTCCTGATGGCTCGCTGCCACTTATTCACAAAAAAAAAATAAAAATAACTAGCATTCTGAACATTAAAAACGCTTAATAATATTAACTAACTTATGTCTAAACAAAACTCCTAGACATTAACATTGTCCTTTATGTCGTTCTACATTACATATTTCTTAGGTATAAACTCAGGATCATTCTTCACATCGTCTTCCATATCATCTTCCATGTCTTCATCCATATCTTCCTCAAGATCAAGATCTTCTTCATCCTCATAATCAGATACCAAATCTACTTACACAAGAATCACTGGATTTGGATTCTCGATCGCATAACACGAGCTATCCTTTGGTTCATAACTCCGTGAACTAGAAGTAGTTTCTTTCACCACCATGTCATCATCTTCCTGGTTTGGGCTTAGTGTGGGTGGGGTCTCCTCACTTGCATTCAATTCCTGGTAATCCTTCTCCTTCCTGACAATGTAACCCTCCAGATACTTCCAATCACAGCCCCACTGACCAGCTGCATCTTTATATTTAGTATAATTTGGAAGTCCTCCAGGAAAGTGAAAATCACTAAACTTCGCCTTAATATCTAGGTAGGGTGGACGGTTAGGCAAACAACTAACAATTAAGGCCGACATATGGTCAGGTTGAACCCATTGCGGTAGCTTCAACACCGTACTCATGTACCAACAATAAAACCATATCTTCCAGACATACTGAGATGGACTTTAATAGTCATTCTTTTCCAATGTCCCCATCTGTGTGTCCTTATTAGACATGCTATCCGACATCCTGCACAACACTTAAGACTTATGGACCATCATAACCACAATAAAACAAAGCTAACAGTTCTATAACAAAAGGTCCGGTGGCTAACATACAATTTTTTTTACACATAGCTACTCACATAAGCAACATCTCAACACATGAACTTAAATGCATGAAATAACAGAAATAAAGTCCATCCTACATGCCTAAACTTCCTATCCAATCTCACCACATGATATTAAAGCAATAACACATAATACATACCTGAATTCCTTGCAAACCTGCACAAGTAATTAATTTTTAAAAGATTTATTTTTCAAAACTTTCTATTTTCGAAAATTTCTATTTTAGAAAAATTCCATTTCTAACAACTTTCCAAAATAAGAAATTCCTTTTTCCCAAAATAAAACTTAGGGTACCCCTAAAATAAAATTTATTTTATTTCAAAAACTAAGCTCTGGTAATCACTTTAAAACACCCTGGAATTTCCTAACTGTTTACTCTAAATATTTCTGGAAAATATAAATATTAAAGAAATATAATTATTAAAACTCAAAAATAACAAGGAAAACTAAGGTATTACGGCCACCGTGATAACGACTAAGGCATTTATCAAAGTACTACTGCGGAAGTCTTTAAAACCAAAACCAATTTATACTTAAACTTCAAACAGTCTCAAAACTAAATTCAAACCAACATCCAAATAGAAATCAACTTAAAACTTTGTTATACTTCGGAACCATCTTAATGGCCCTTAAAACCAAAACTAAAGCTAAAAACTTTGAAAATAAAGCAACATCCAAATAAAAGTTAGATAACTCCATAAACAATAAAATAAAACTAAAAAGACTGCACAGCAAGCACTCTCACTCCAACCCAGCATGAAATGTCTTATGCCCACTTGTACCTATAGCTTTTCTTATTCTAGACAACTACTCGCCAAAAAGTGCCAAGTCCAAGACAAAGCCATGCACAGGAAACAAACAGTCTGCAAAGCTGAGTACATAACTACTAAAGACTATGCAACAAGAAGAACATAAATTAAAACATACGCACATACCTTTGACAACTGTTCACCTGTGCATAGTCTCAACAAATTAATTATTATATTTAAACTTTGGATTTTGCAACGAACGGGTTTACTTTCTTTAAATATCCCCCTATTAGGCACCAACTTGGGAGCAACTCCAAGAAGGTATTACCTATATCACATAGAGTGACGGAATTCCAGCGCATTAAAAATATAAAAGAGTACAAAGTCTTGTACTCCAATTAGAAGTCACAGATCACTGTTCCATACGACTCCTACCATTGTTCATACTCAAGGTATACACGGTCCAAATGTTTTGGTGCGAATCCTCTTGCACTTTACGTGATTAACCGGTTTAGCAATGTCATGACGCACATATAACATCACATAAAAAGCATGCATAAAGTCAAGCGCGCCATATTAAACTTTATTATATGCAACAAGTCCAAGACAAACAGTGGGTCATTGTAGGTATTATACGCAACAAGCAAGCCATAACCGGTTTACCATGCACAAGTGGGTCATTGTAGGTATTATATGCAACAAGCAAGCCATAACCGGTTTACCATGCACAAGTGGGTCATTGTAGGGCCAAGTCCAAGACAAAGCCATGCACACAAAACAAACAGTCAGCAAAGCTGAGTACGTAACTACTAAAGACTATGCAACTAGAACAACATAAATTAAAACATACGCACACCTTACCTCTGACAATTCTTCACCTGTGCATAGACTCAACAAATTAATTATTATATATAAACTTTGGATTTTGCATCGAACGGGTTTCCTTTCCTTTAAATATCGCCCTATTGGGCACCAACTTGGGAGCAACTCCACGAAGGTATTACCTATGTCACATAGAGTGGCGGAATTCCAGCGCATTAAAAATATAAAAGAGTACCACATCTTGTACTCCAATTAGATGTCATAAATCACTGTTCCATAGGACTCCCCCCATTGTTCATACTCAAGGCATATACGTTCCAAGATTTTTGGTGCAAATCCTCTTACACTTTACATGATTAACCGGTTTAACAATGTCATGACGCACATATAACATCACTTAAAAAGCATGCATAAAGTTAAGTAAGTTATATTAATTATCTTGGATTTAAAGTGACTCTAAAAATAATCTTAGGCTTGTCCATTAATTAAACTAAACTTCCTTTACCACACATTAACTGTGAGTGGCTAACTATTTACTTTCTCCTTGACCACACATTAAACTGTGAGTGGTATTATGTATAAAATAATTGCTCATTAACTTATTTTAATCATGTGAATAAAAATTCACAAACTACTTTTCTTGTTGATTAAGTAACTAACCAACTTTGAACAACTTCCTTTCTTTATTAATAAGCTATTGCCCAAATTAAACTGCTCATAACATTCCAATTAAATCTTGTAGAATTTATATTTTTAAAAACATGGAATGTCAAAATAATAAAATATCATGCTTCTAATAAAACATGTCATGCATGTCAATTCACATTTCAAACAAGCACAACAATGTAACATAACATAAAGGATCAATCAAGCATGAATTCTAATTCTCATGTTTGTCTTTAGTACTTAAGTACCTTGTAAAGTAGTGGGGATCCGCCCCAACTCCTAAAAGTCGACTATTTCGAAGTTTCCTACATAAAGAAAACTGAAACTAAATTAAATCCTTGTTGACTAAGTTCTAGAACAACTCTTAACTAACTTTCTACATTGGAAACTTGTCCAAAACATCCCCAATATGGTCTCCATTCAATTATATACTTTACTTTAATTTTTCTACTGCAAAATAATTGATTTTCGATAATTTTCCAAAAATGGCAGCTTTGTAAACCTTCTTAAAAACACTCTTAAACCTTTCTAAATATCATATTTTGATCATAAAACACTATATTCGTGTCCTAAGATCAATATACAATACTTAGATGCATTAAAAATAATTATAACTTAATATGCTACATGTTACTATTTTTATTGGGCATAAATAAGTGTTAATAAAAATTACACCTTTGTTTATTCATCTAAACTCATGAAAACATCATGAATTCATCATAAAACTCTTTTACAATCTAGTAACATCATTATGAAACAAATCTACGCTTAAGAATACTTTTTCATAAACCAAAACATGTTCATAATATTTATTTTATTGATTTTCATGATGGCAAAATTTGGACAGCAATATAATTTAGGCTTAAAGCCTTTACAAATCAATCTAAACTTCATAAATTCAACCAACAACAATTCATGATCATAATATTCAAGTTTAAGTTATTAAAACCCATAAAATAAAGAATTTCATAATTTGATAAACCCTAATCTAAAATTTCATGAACAACAAATAAATTCATGCTTTAAAATAAATCATAACTTCATAAAAACATGATTGAAACTTATAAAGACATGATTAATCACAAATACAAACATGAATTTGCAAGATTGAATCAAAAAGAACGAAGAAGAATCTTTTATTATTAGAATTTCGAAAATACCAAAAGGGGAGAAAAGGGTCGGCGAGGGTGGTGGTCGGCCAGGGCAGCGGCGGATTCCGACGAGGCACAGCGGGCTCCGGTTAGAAAAGCAACGCAAGTTTTTTTTTTCCCTCGGAAATTTCCAAACACAATTTTTTTTCCTTTTTGTCCGAAGCATTCTTCCCTCTTTTTTTCTCTCTCTAAATTTTTGGAATCCTAAATCACCAAGTTACAAAATAAATCTGAAAATTGGGGTTTTAAGGGGTATTTATAGGCCCCAAAGTAGGATTTGGTGTAATGCCACAAATATCCTTAATGCTTGAAATTAGTTTTATCCCCTTGTTTTTAAAATAATTTAGGAAACTCTAAAAATTCAATTTTTAGAAAATTTTCAAAATATATAATAAAACATAAAATATTATTCAAAAACACAAAATAATTATTTTGGTTAAAATTTATTTAAGTTCTTTTGTTTAATATAATTTCTTAATAAAAATATTAAAAGCACACGTACCAAATACGAAAGTAATTCCTTAAAATACGTGAAAATATGGGGTATTACACAGTAGCAATAGCAGTAGTAGTAGTAGTAGTAGTAGAAGTAGCAGTAGTAGTAGTAGTAGCTTCTGCTGCAGCAGCTGCTGAACTTCTTTCTTGATGGGAGATTCAGAGATGTGAGTAAGAGCTACTCCCAAAACAAGGTCTTAGCAGACGTCGGGACAGAAGAGCTGAATAACTAAGTAAGACGATTCAGTGCCCCTCTACTCATAATGCTTTCTCTATTCTTTTTGCTGATACACTGGAGAATGTGGATGGACCCTGGTGGGGTGGATGACTATGGAGGAGCGGAATCAGGTCTTGGACTCTGGACCATATACTATTGCTAATAAACCTTTCATTGTTCAAGCATGGGAAGTGGACTTTGATATGGAGAAGGAGTTCCTTAAGGTGCTACCTCTGTGGNACTCAACTTCTGGGCAATACCCAATTCGTAATCATACTCTTTAACACCGACTGACAGGTTGTCCCAATCGTGTATATGTACTCATAAATTAAGATTCGTAAGATTCATGGTTGTATAATCTGAAAATATCATACTGATGGATCAGCAATATTGTATAAGTTTAAAGTGTCTTAAACTAATTACCATACTCAGTCAACCGACCCGTCGCCTATACTAGACTCGAAGCAGATCTTCGGTGCTGTGCTTTCTCGCCCGGAATAATGTGGTGCTCCCCTCCCTTCCCCCTATTAGCTCGCCTAAGGGGCTTCGCTAATAGTCTAATAGCCTAAGAATTAGTAGCCCAACCAAGTACCTCAAGATAGCTTCAAATCCCCCATGGCCCAACCAAACAACCTGGGGCGCCAGAGCTGAGCCCTACGGGCGATATGAAGCTCTGACGCCACTGAGTCGTAATACGAAGATATTCAGTCTTCGAAATTGAGTAGTAGTAGTAGTAGTAGTAGTAGCAGTAGCAGTAGTAGTAGCAGTAGTAGGAGCAGTTAATAGTAGCAGTAGTAGTAGTAGTAGCAGTAGCAGTAGCAGTAGCAGTAGTAGTAGTAGTAGTAGCAGCAGCGGCAGTAGTAGTAGTAGTAGTAGCAGTAGCAGTAGCAGTAGCAGTAGCAGTAGCAGTAGGAATAGGAGTAGCCATAGGAGTAGGAGTGGTTGTAGTAGTAGTAGGAGTAGCAGTAGGAGTAGTAGTAGTAGGAGCAACAGCAGTATGTAGTTCATATGAACTAATGTAGTAAGCAGTTGATGATAATGACTTGATTCTAGCAAATTGATGAAAATAATAACTTCAAAATGGTGTTTGGAATGAATTAGCAAAAATCTTGAGAAATTGAAGAAAAGTTATGCAAAATTAATCACTAACCCACATAGTTCATATGAATTAGTTTAATTAACCAGAAACTAACTCACATAGTTCATATAAGTTATTATGCCTGAAAAAGAATACTAACTCACATAGTTCATATGAGTTAGTTTAATTATGTAAAAATGAACACTAACTCACATAGGTCATATGAGTTAGTTTAGTTGTGTAAAAAAAGAATACTAAGTCACATAGTTCATCTGAGTTAGTTTAATGTCGTAAAAAAGAATAGTACCTCACATAGTTCATATAAGTTAGTTTAATTATGCAAAAATGAAAACTAACTCACATAGTTCATATGAGTTAATTTAGTTCTATAAAAATGAATTCTAACTCACATGGATCATATGAGTTAGTTTAGTTGTGGCAAGAGTAGTCATTTGCATGTTGCTTGTTTATGATGTTCAAAATATCGTTCTAAGGAATTTAATATGCATCATGGAAATAGAAGCTCATCTTTCTAATTTTAGTTTAAAATTAGATTTTAAACTTCTAAAAATGCTCATCTTTTCCAAAACCACCTAATATCTCATTTAAACATTATTGACATTGTTGAAGCCATTTTGTTTGCATTGTTCAAATTAGCCCCCTTTGTTCCAACAATTTTGGAGAATATGGGAAATTGAGGCTCGAAACTCTTGAAACTTGTCTTGTTGGATATTGTTGCGATTTTCTTGGGTTTAGAAAATTTTACTGCAGGTAATTGAATAAACATAGTTCAAAGTTTATTGTGGGAAATGTCCATATATAGGTGTTACGCTGCCGAAATATATACCAGAATGTTATCTTTGAATTTTGCAGGTCTAGTTTAGGTAATGAAATTCTTCCAGAGGCCGAGGACATGTGGCAAGTGTCCTCTAAAAGGAACATATGGAAGCCCAAGGGTTGGAAATATGATGTTTTGGATTTTGATCATCCTTAGCACATCTCTTACCGTCCTTTACAGGGACGTGTAAGTTTTTCTTTTGACATATTGCTATTATCTTCTTTCTTTCTTTCTTATTTTTCCTGAACTTTTCTAACGGCTTGCATTTCTGTTATATTCTCAATAGGATGACCACTACTTGAGGTCCTACGGATCTATCAGACCCTTCTTGGAGGGTTATCCTATTCTCAAGAACCAACAAGATCGAGATCTCCTTGATCTAATCTAGGGATGTGGTTATTATGACTTCATCTGCGGCTTAGAAGCCCTTGAGACGGGTAAGAGTTTTATGTTCTGACTCTTAACTTTTTGTAGTGGTGATGAGATACCACAAACTCCTTTCACTTCCCTCGGGGTGAGATGACCATCACCCCTTTCAACTCCGCCGTCCTCACCGGCCTTCCTTTCTCTTCTTTTCTCGTTGTGACCAACAACAAACTTACCACTCTCCACTCCAACACCAAGGATCTTTTGGGCCCTATCTATGAATCATTGGGTAGAGGCATATCCGTGAGTACTGTGAGCCTTCGCAACAGTCTTACCTTGCACGGCACCAGTAGGGAGAAAAAGGTCTGCATCCATCTTCTCCTTCTTATTTCTTGTGGTTTGATCATTGACAAGGGTATTCACCGTTTTCAAATCCTTTAAATTCCTTCTCTTGCTGACCTTCCTAAGATTAGAGACTATGATTGCGGGGGTTTGGGATATGTATCCCTCCTCCGAGCCATAAGGCTGATTTATCATCAGATAGACGACTCCGTGGCCATTGGCGTCACCTCCTTTCGGAGGATTATTGAGGTAATAATTTTCTCTTCTGTTCTTTTCATTGTTATTACTTTTCATCATTTTTTTCATCATTCCTCTGTGATACTTATAGTTCTGAGCTTTCGAGTACATTCCCCGTTTGGCTCCTCCTCGTCCTGTCTTGGCCTCTTGGGAGAGTTGTAGGGATGGTATATGGATTAAAGAGAACAACAAGGCTCGCCAGAACATTCGGAAGCTTCGTATAAAGGAGTAGGGTAGCAGCACCAGTAGTAGTAGGAGTAGCAGTAGGAATTGGAGTAGCCATAGGAGCAGGAATAGTTGTAGTAGTAGTAGGAATAGCAGTAGTAGCAGGAGCAGTAGCAGCAGGAGCAGGAGCAGGAGCAGTAGTAGCAGGAGCAGTAGCAGTAGTAGCAGCAGTAGTAGTAGCAGTAGTAGTAGAAGCAGCAGGAGCAGGAGCAGCAGCAGTAGCAGTAGCAGTAGTAGTAGCAGTAGCAGTAGCAGTAGCAACAGCAGTAGCAGCAGCAGTAGCAGCAGCAGCAACAGCAGGAGTAGTAGCAGGAGTAGTAGTAGTACTACTACTAGTAGTAGTAGTGGTGGTAGTAGTAATAGAAGCAGCAGCAGCAGGAGCAGCAGCAGCAGCAGTAGCGGTAGCAGTAGCAGTAGCAACAGCAGCAGTAGCAGGAGCAACAGTGGTGGTGGTAGTGGTAGTGGTGGTGGTGGTAGTGGTGGTGGTGGTAGTGGTGGTGGTAGTGGTAGTGGTGGTGGTAGTGGTGGTAGTGGTGGTAGTAGTGGTAGTGGTGGTAGTGGTAGTAGTGGTGGTGGTAGTGGTAGTGGTAGTGGTAGTAGTGGTGGTAGGGGTAGTAGTAGTAGTAGTGGTGGTGGTGGTAGTGGTAGTGGTAGTGAATGAATGAATGAATGCTTGAACTTGTTGGTTTAATGAAGATGACATACCCTTTTTTCAAAACTGACATACAATCGAATTTTGATGATGCTTGTAGATTTTCCCAACTTTGGTCATTAATAAGTTCATATAGTTCAAATGAACTAACATAGTAAGCAGTTGATGATAATGACTTGATTCTTGAAAATTGATGAGAATAATAAATTGAAAATGATGTTTGGAATGAATTAGAAAAAATCTTGAGAAATTGAAGCAAAGTTATCTAAAACTAATCACTAACCCACATAGTACATATGAATTAGTTTAATTAAGCAAAAACTAACTCACATAGTTCATATGAGTTATTATGCGTGAAAAAGAATACTAACTCACATAGTTCATATGAGTTAGTTTAATTATGTAAAAATGAACACTAACTCACATAGGTCATATGAGTTAATTTAGTTGTGAAAAAATAGTACTAAGTCACATAGTTCATATGAGTTAGTTTAATTATGCAAAAATGAACACTAACTCACATAGTTCATATGAGTTATTTTAGTTCTATAAAAATGAATACTAACTCACATAGTTCATATGAGTTAGTTTAGTTGTCGAAAGAGTAGTCATTTGCATGTTGCTTGGTCATGATGTTCAAAATATCGTTCTAAGATATTTAATATACATCATAGAAATATAAGCTCATCTTTCTAATTTTAGTTCAAAATTACATTTTAAACATCTAAAAATGCTCATTTTTCCAAACCAACTTAATATTTCATTTGAACATTATTGACATTGTTGAAGCCATTTTATTTGCATTGCTCACATTAGCCTCCTTTGTTCTAACAATTTTGGAGAGTATGGGAAATTGAGGCTCGAAACTCTTGAAACTTGTGTTGTGCGATATTGTTGAGATTTTCTTCGGTTTGGAAAATTTTAATGCAGGTGATTGAATAAACATAGTTTAAAGTTTATTCCGGGAAATGTCCATATATAGGTGTTATGCTGCCGAAATATATACCTGAATGTTATCTTTCAATTTTGCAGGCCTAGTTTAGGTGATGAAATTCTTCCAGAGGCCGAGGACATGTGGCAAGTGTCCTCTAAAAGGATCATATGGAAGCCCAAGGGGTGGAAAACCGATGTTTTGGATTTCGATCATCCTTAGCACATCACTTACCGTCCTTTACAGGGACGTGTAAGTTTTTCTTTCGACATATAGCTACTATCTTCTTTCTTATTTTTCCTGAACTTTTCTAACGACTTACATTTCTGTTAGATTCTCAATAGGATGACCACTAGCTGAGGTCCTACGGATCTATCAGACCTTTCTTGGAGGGTTATGCTATTCTCAAGAACCAACAAGATCGAGATCTTTCCGATCTGATCTAGGGATGCGGTTTATATGACTTCATCTAGGGCTTTGAAGCCCTTAACACAGGTAAGAGTTTCCATGGTTTGAATCTTAACTTTCTGGAGTCGTGATGAGATACCACAAACTCCTTTCACTTCCCTCGGGGTGAGATGACCATCACCCCGTTCGACTTCGCCGTCCTCACAGGCCTTCCTTTCTCTTCTTCTCTCGTTGTGACCAACAACGAACTTACCACTCTCCACTCCCACACCAAGGATCTTCTGGGCCCTATCTGTGAATCACTGGGTAGAGGCATAGCTATGAGTAGTATGAGCCTTCGCAACAGTCTTAGCTTGCGCGGCACCAGTAGGGAGAAAAAGGTCCGCATCCTTCTTCTCCTTCTTATTTCTTGTGCTTTGACCGTTGACAAGGGTATTCACCGTTTTCAACTCCTTTATATTCCTTATCTTGCTGACCTTTCTAAGGTTAGAGACTATGATTGCGGGGGTTTGGGATATGTATCCCTCCTCTGAGCCATGAGGATGACTTATCATCAGATGGACGACTTCGTCGTCATTGGCATCACCTCGTTTTGGAGGATTATTGAGGTAATAATTTTCTCTTCTATTCTTTTCATTGTTATTATTTTTTATAATTTTTTCGATCATTCCTTTGTGATACCTATAGTTCTGAGCTTTCGAGTACCTTCCTCGTTTGGCTCCTCCTCGTCCTAAGGATCTCATCCACCCCGTCTTGGCCTCCTGGGACAGTTGTAGGGATGTTAGATGGATTAAAGAGAACAACAAGGCTCGCCAGGTCATTCGGAAGCTTCGTGTAAAGGAGGTATTCTTTCTATCTTTATTCACATACATAGATGCATGCTTTATATACCCATATACTTATTTCTTTCATGAATCTTTGAAGGTCCAATTTCGCCCCTGGGTGGACTTGATGGGCAATTCCCAACAACTTTGTTTATGCTGCTCAGCTTACGACTCACCACTGCAACTTTTGGGACCATGATCTTCCGATTTGGTACTTAGGCGAATATGTCGTGACGTAGCATAGCTCAGATGACTTCGTCGTCCCTCAGGATCCTCCAGCGTCGATGGTTGGCCTCAAGTCCCTCTACGACCAGGCTTACCGGTCCAGGGTTGCTTGCTGTCACTTTGTCCTGTGGGTGCCTCTTGTCTATCTGATAAGGAAAGTGGTATACCTATCAAAAATAACCTACTACTCTAACTATGTAGACAGGGAAGTAGGGATCGTATCCACAGGGAAGCAAGCAATTCTACTAATTCTAAAAAGTCACTTTGCCGTAATAGGCCTTTGAATATTGGGATTGGACAAAAAAGCTGACTAGTACTAGGAATGAAAAGATTAAGAAAAGAAATCTATAACTAAGCCTAGGACATCGGTTCACCATAGATCAACAAATGGATTGCACACAATTGATTAACAGATTATTAATTTCCTTGAATTAAGGTTCACTAATTCTCTCGAATCTAGTCTCCTTCAAAACTCCTCTAATGGGTCTCGCTCACTTAGACTCATTTTGCTTATTGTCCATATAATCTAATTGTGGTAAACTTACCTCTCGGTATCGATTTCAACAATATCAGACTAACAATTAAACCTGGTCAGTATTTAACTGAAAGTAATAACAATTGACAACAGGAATTCAAGAACATTAATAGACAAACTAACAATTATGAACAAAACATTAAGAACGATCCACGGATCCCCTAGTCCTAGAAAGGGAACTACTCACTCATAATTAAAAGTACTAAAACTAAATCAATAATAGAAATTAAAACTCTAAACATGATTAAACTAAATAAATTAACAATTATTATGAAACTAAATCCAAACATGAAACTACTAAAACTAAAAGCATGAATTAAAACTAAAACTAAATATAAATAAAAGAACAAGAATTAAGATTGAATGAAACCTGAATATTATTGAATTGAATGATTGAAAAGTAGTTCACAACTTAGAGAGAAATTTAGACCTAAACTAAGTTTTGTGAATGAATAAAACGTAGTTAGGATTTGAGGAGTACAAAACAATATATACTAAGGCCTAATCAAAGCAAAATGCGTGAAAAAGCCTTCTCGGAGCGGCCCGCCCGGATGGGTCCGGGCGAGCAACCCCCACCCGGACGCGCTGCCTCGACCCTGGCGGGTAGCTCGTTTGGCTCATTTCTTGATTTCTTGGTCGTTTATCCTTAATTACTTCGGTTCATTCCTTCTTTAATACTTCTAATCCTTAGTAAAGCTTCCCAAATGACTTCAACTCTTCAGTAACTTCTTCAAGTACTTCAAAAGGCTCGGAAAACAACGATAAATCATCGATTCCTGTAAAATCTTATAAAAAAGCATAACAAACACTCAAAGTAGAAAAAGTTAGTAGAAATGGCTCAAAAGATCCGCATTAGAGCTAAAAATCAATTGGGATCAGGGGTAAAATACACGTCAAATATTAACTTATCAAACTCCCCCAAGCCAAATCTTTGCTTGTTCTCAAGCAAACAACTAAGCAAGCAATGACTTCACCCCTTTATCTTTGCAAAACAAAATCAACTCAAGCAATTCCGAGCACAGAAGTTCCTCAACTAACGCACCAAAATTCCTTGACCGCCATCCACTCAAATCAAAATCAATAAGCCAACTATGTAAGAAATAGAAGTCGATGACTAGAGTAGCTCACTCGGTGTCACTCCACACATAAATTTGAGCATAATTAATGAAGCTCACCCTTAATCCCAAATAAGAATGCAAATGCAATAACTGTTTATATGCAAATTTTGAGAACCCAAACCCACATCTCACACCTCATGCAACTGTTTAAGGGTAATCACTCAATCCTAACATGAAAGCCGACTCTAAATGCAAATAATACTCACTAGCTTTGGCAATTGACTCACTTCACAAGAACTAAAAACATGCACATGCCGATCAAAAAGGTCTTTATAAGCTTGTAACGTGGCTAGGGTGATGGGTAGGATAAAATTTGGGATAATGTGGTGGTAAATCTGGGCTAAACGCTTATAACAATCAAAGAGGATAATCAACATCCCCAACATTCAACTCCAACATCAAACCAATTCTCATGGAATCACATCACACCATAAAATTCTACACTTTAACAACTCCAAAAATCACAAATTTTTCTTTTTCAACATCTTTTCAAAAAATTTCAACTCTCTTTTATTTCATTTTTCTTTTCATATTTTTCAACTTTCAAACCTTTTCAACTTAGGCTCACGACTCTTAATGACATGTCAAAGACATAATCATCACACATACATAACTAGGCTAACTGAGATACATAACAATTTAATTCTTCATTAAAACTAGCCTAGACATTAGTATGCAGAGCCTTAATGTGAGACCTATTATTAAACTTCAACAACAACCATTTCACAATTTTCCAATCCTCCAAAATCTC
Organism: Suaeda aralocaspica; assembly: GCA_016808085.1. NCBI lineage: Eukaryota > Viridiplantae > Streptophyta > Magnoliopsida > Caryophyllales > Amaranthaceae > Suaeda > Suaeda aralocaspica. The sequence continues at coordinate 1,530,649 of PYUH01004001.1, read as the reverse complement.
CAACAAATGCAAAACAACAACAAAACAACTCCCCAACTCCCCCAAGCCAAGCTTGGGCATATATCAACCATATTAGAATAAGGACAAATAGGGTTGTAATGTGGCTAAAATTAGGGGTGTACACGGTCCGGTCTTGTAGGGTCTGAGGTCCAGACCGCAAAATTGCGGTTTAGGTGTTTTCCAGACCAAACCAAACCGTATTTTAGATGTGGTATGGTCTGGTCTAGTGCGGTTTGCGGTTAAACCGCAATTCCTCAAAGATTTTATGAAGCATAACGTTATAAGAGCGAAATGCTAATACACAACAAATGATAATTATATCTATACAACCAAGTGCAAGTCCACAATAGAAAATGACAATATAACATCCATCAATCAATCATAAAATGGAAAACCATACAGAGTTACAAATTTGAAAGGTTGCATATTTGCAATACCACAAATCTAAAACAAACCATAATTATTTACGATTTACGGTATGGTCTGGTCTAAAAAAAATAAAAAACCAGACTAGACCGCAAAAATTACGGTCTAGCTTAAAAAAAAAAACAGACCATAAATTTTGGACTGCAGACCAGAACGCAGAAATACGGTTTGGTCCGCGGTTTGGTGCGGTCTGGACCATTCTCTGTACAGCCCTAGCTTAAATGCAAATGAATGGTAAAAAGCTCACAATAAGGACCAAGAGAAAATTGTGAAGGAATGCCTAAGATCTGAAAGCTTCTAAAAGAAATGAATGCCTTTTATCATTCGTGACATGTAACACACCAAAGCAAAGCTACTAGAGTCAAAAAACAAAAATGGATCATACAAGCACTAGGAACTAAGCACACATGAAAAGAAATAAGCATATAATAATGTATGCGGCTCAAATCCTCTTGTTAACATAGTTCAAGCCTCTACTCTACACATGGCTATAATGGCAAGATAAGAAACTGTTTCAAACTAAGTCAAGTTCAAGTCCAAGTTGGTAATTCCCAAAACATAGCTCATCACATGCCTAAATCAATCAAAAACATTTTTACATAAAATTCGAGGCACAGGGAAGTCACCTTTCACAAAGTTTCATCAAACCATTAATCAATCAATCAACTAACACTAACTACCAAAAGCAAAACAAAAATCTAAACTATGAAAGCAGTACATTTTTTTTGGCTATACGTAAACTCCTACTTCTAAAAAGTAGTACAAACCATATGACTAAATTAAGAAAGCAATAAAAACTACACTAGAAAGCAATAAAAACTACACTAAGAAAGCAATAAAATTACCTCCCCCAAGTCGGACTCAGCAATGTCCTCATGCTGAAGGAAGTAAAGTGAGAGGGAAGAGAGAATGTGGAGGGGTTTAGGGAGTCATGGGGGTGTTATATGATGTATATGGCTAATAGGAATGAAGTTGTGTAAGGATAAGAAAAAGGCGTGAGTGGTAGATGATATTGCATGTAGCATACACGGATTTAATTTTGACCACCTCTCACTGTTTCGACTATATCTCAAAAAGGGTAATTTGGATAAGCATGAATATTACTGAATTGGAAAGAAGACTCAAAGAGCTTTCCAACGGTAGGTCGTACACCTTGTGGAACGTCTGGAAAAAAAAGTTATAGCCGTTTAAACTTGACCTTGTGAAACTGCCGCGAACACGTATATTCGCCCGGGTCGAGTGCTATTCGCCCTGGTCAATGTCTTCTCGCCCAGGTATCTGGGTGCACCGCCGTTTTCCAAATTTTTCCATAAAAAACTAAGTGTTCCAATTTGGGTTGCACGCTCGGGTCAATGTCCATTCGTCAGGAGGGGTCCGGGCACACCGCCTTTCATGCTTTTTTGTTATTTTAACTCGCTCAACACCTACAAAAAACACTAAAAACACTTGGGAAACAATATTAGTCCCTCACTCTCCTCACCAAAACTAAGAATAGAGCTAAAGTCCTACTAAACTACAAAAATAAAAGTGAAAAAGCTACTAAAAACTAAACTAACTACGGGTTGCCTCCCGCAAAGCGCTTCTTTAAGGTCATTAGCTTGACCATATTACCTCATAGCTCATGGAAGATCGAAAAGTGAACGTGAACCACATTTAGTTAGATAATCAAAGCAATTAGGAGTTATTGGTTGCTCAAATGCCTCACATTCCTTGTTAAAAACCTCATCATTTGTCGTATTCACATTACTAGCATGAGAAGATTGTTTTCGAAGTTTCCGACGTTTCTTAGGATGGGACTTCCTTTCATTTTGATCCTGACATAGCTTGTTATTAGCACCATCTTCATCACCTGCAATTGAATCCAAACACACAAGAGCCTCCAAAAGATCCTTATTAGGGGATCGAGGCAAGTCATTAAGAACAATTTCATTAAGAGTATAAATTGCATGACACGATTGTTCTATCATAGGACTTTTCAATGCACTATCAAGGTTAAAGGTAACTTAGTCATCTCCTATAGAAAGAGTCGTCACACTCATGTTGCCTATCTTCAGATTGACCCAGTTTCTATTCTTTACATCAATGACAGCTCCTGCAGTATTTAAGAATGGTGTACCTAAAATAATAGAGATGTGTGCATCATCCTCCATATCCAACACTACAAAATCCACGGGAATAAAAAACTTCCCAACTCTTACCGGGACGTCCTCCAAAATACCTTTCGGGTATTTCACAGTCCTGTCCGCCATCTACAAGGTAATGTTAGTAAACTTCAAAGAACCCATATCTAATTTCTTACAGATAGACAACGGCATAACACTAACACTAGCCCCTAAATTACATAAAGCCTTATCAATAAAAAGTGGACCAATGTTACAAGGTATCGAAAAACTTCAAGGATCCTTGAGTTTAGGTGGAGACTTATTCTGCAAAATAGCACTACATTCCTCAGTTAAAGCAACAGTCTCTACTGAACTCAATTCCCGCTTCTTGCTCATTATGTCTTCCCCCTTAGTATATATAGGTACCTGTGTAATCAAGTCGGTAAATGGCACAATAACCTGAAAATTTTTGACAATATCGAGAAACTTATGGAAATGATTACCATTCTTACTTCGGTCTACCCTATGTGGGAAGGGTAGTGGCACCTTGGGAGCTGTCAATGAATCAACTAACTTGTCAGCTACTGAGACTGTCTTCTCCGTGGATTCTTTCTCCTTAGAAGGTGTAGGATCTACAATCTCCTCAATTACCACATTGCTGGTCTTGTCAGTCTACACTCATGTATCTGAATCAGCATCATCGGTGGGCATCTTAGGACCTTCATAGTGGGTCCCTCTTCTGGTAGTAATGGAGTTGCAATTCTCTCTCTGAGCTGGTGGATTCGGTTGAGGAGGTAGCTGACCCTGCTGCCACTGAGCTGTAGACTGTGCAATCTGAGCTAGCTGGGTTTCTAGTTGCTTATTAAGAGCCTGCATTGCCTCCATATTCTTCTGTATCTGCAACATCATATTCTTCAGCTCCGAAATTTCACCACTAGGTTGGACTATCAATGGTGATGCTGGCAATGGTGGTCTGTTGAAACCTAGTCAGTGTAGTGGTACATATCTCTGCATCTGCTGGTGAACCTGCTGAGGTGGTATAGTTTGCTGAGGATTCTACACATTGTTGCTGTTCTTGTAGGAGAAGTATGGATGATCCTTCCACCCTGGATTGTATGTATTAGAGAATGGGTTGTTCTTGTAGGCTTGGAAGGCACACACTTGCTCTATTGAATTGGTACATGACTGGGAACTATGACCGAATGAACTACATGAATCACAGAAAGGCTCAGTGCATCTCGAAAGTGCAGCCATTGCAGCTACAAGTGATGGTGGAGGAGCTGTAGTACCAATCTTATCGAGCTTCTGGCTTATGGCATTGATCTGCGAAGCTAAACTCTCATATTTATCATCAACCACATGCTTTCCACCTTTCATCGAATGTCCCCTGGGATTTCCAATCTGTGAGTTATGAATAACAATTTCTTCGATCAAGTCATATGCAGCATTAACCTCTTGGTTCATGAACCGACCACTAGCAGCTGAATCCATTAATGTTCTACTCTCATTCACTAAACCATTATGGAATGACTGAACCAGGAACCACTTCTCAAGACCGTGTTTGGGCACAACTTCAATAGATCCTTGAATCTCTCCATGCTTCATATAGTGTTTCATCTGACTCCTGGTTGAAATTCGTGATCTTACTCCGAAGGGTTGCAGTTCGCTTTGGAGGGTAATACTTCCTTTGAAATGCTAGAGCTAACTCTTCCCAATTGTTGATATTATCCATATTGAGACTGTTCAACCAAGTACGGGCCTTGTCTTTCAGTGAGAACGGGAACATCATTCTTGTAATGTAATCTTGAGAGACACCAACTTGCTTAGTTGTACCATAGTACTGCAGGAAGTTATTCAAATGCAACATTGGATCCTCCATCAGTGTTCCTGCAAACTGATTCCTTTCCACCATATTCACTAGAGCTGGCTTCAGTTCAAAATTTAGAGCCTCATTATCAGGGAACCGATAGCCACCTCCAACTATTGCAGAACTGGGTTGGGAATAATCCTTCAACGATCGTGGTTGCGGGACCGGCGGTGGTGGCGGTGGCAGTGCATCATTATTCGGTATGGTTTTCTGGTTAATATGTGACTCTGCCATTTCTTCCCTATCAGAATTCTTAGAAATGCTCAAATAAGAAAAGAGTTGTGACACCTTCGATAGTATCCTTTCAGAAAGAACGACTCTCCGCAACCTCCACTTCCTTCTACAGCTCCGCTTATGTAATGAACGTTCTGGTTCAGGACCAATCCAAACCGACATGCAAAACCTAGTACCTGCACATGAATCGAAACTGTATATATCCGGAAAAACTGTCCCAAAGAACAATGGGTTCCTTGAGACAAGATAAAAAAACAAAAATTGGAAAAAATAACCAGACTAGTAGAAATTAAACTATTGCCTCCCCGGCAACGATACCAAAATTTGATAAGGACAGTCGTATACCTATCAAAAATAACCTACTAATCTAACTATGTAGACAGGGAAGTAGGAATCGTATCCACAGGGAAGCAAGAAATTCTACTAATTCTAAAAAGTCACTTTGCCGTAATGGGCCTTTGAATATTGGGATTTGACTAAAAAGTTGACTAGTACTAGGAATGAATCGACTAAGAAAAGAAATATATAACTAAGCCTAGGACATCGGTTCACCATAGATCAACAAATGGATTGCACACAATTGATTAACAGATTATTAATTTCCTTGAATTAAGGTTCACTAATTCTCTCGAATCAAATCTCCTTCAAAACTCCTCTAATGGCCCTCGGTCACTTAGACTCGTTTTGCCTATTGTCCCTATGATCTAATTGTGGTAATCTTACCTCTCGGTATTGATTTCAACAATATCAGGCTAACAATTAATCCTGGCAAGTATTTAACTGAAAGCAATAACAATTGACAACAGGAATTTAAGAACATTAATAGCCAAACAAACAATTATGAACAACACATCAAGAAAGATCCACGGATCCCCTAGTCCTAGAAAGGGAACTACTCACTCGTAATTGAAAGTACGAAAACTAAATCAATAATAGAAATTAAAACTCTAAAAATGATTATGCTAAATAAATTAACAATAATTATGAAACTAAATCTAGACATGAAACTACTAAAACTAAAAGCATGAATTAAAACTAAAACTAAAAATGAATAAAAGAACAAGAATTAAGATTGAATGAAACCTGAATATTATTGAATTGAATGATGGAAAAGCAGTTCACAACTTAGAGAGAAAATTAGGGCTAAGCTAGGTTTTGTGAATGAATAAAACGTAATTAGGATTTTAAGAGTACAAAACAATATATACTAAGGCCTAAACAAAGCAAAACGCGTGAAAAAGCCTTCCCCACCCGGGCGCGCTGCTTCGACCCGGGAGGGTAGCTCGTTTGGCTCGTTTCTTGATTTCTTGCTCGTTTTTCCTTAATTACTTCGGTTAATTCCTTCTTTAATACTCCTAATCCTTAGTAAAGCTTCCCAAATGACTTCAACTCTTCACTAACTTCTTCAAGTGCTTCAAAAGGCTCATAAAACAACGATAAATCATCGATTCCTGTAAAATCTTATAAAACAGAACAACAAACACTCGAAATAGCAAAAGTTAGTAGAAATGGCTCAAAAGAGCCGCATTAGAGCTAAAAATCAATCGGGATCGGGGGTAAAATACATGTTAAATATTAACTTATCACTATCTCGACAAGACGTATCAGACATACCTCCTTCTGCACTTAGCGAGCCCAGTTCGGCTAGTTGATGCGGTAAGTGGATATACCTTTGTACACGTTTAGCCACGGTTTTGTATGGAGAACTTGTATCATTTTGCTTTATTTCTTGCAGTCTTCATATGGTGATGGCCACCTCCCTCACATCAACTTCACCTATGACTACGAGATTAACAGGGTGATCCACAGGGAAACGATCCCCGAGGCTCCGGCGGATAGGTAGTTCATCGTCCAGGCGTTTCCTTCTGTATTGCAATTGGTCAGTAAGCCCTTAATGTTTGTTAACCTTCATTGTTTTGTCACAGATGCCTCGTTGAGGGATGCTGCACACACTGAAGGTCACTGACGCCTTAAATTACCATATGAAGAAGATGAAGGAGGCGATGTCGTACAAGAGCCAGGACACGAGGGTAAGAAAAATCTTTCACCTCTATGACTTCTTTCTTTTATTTTTGTTTTGATGGTTTCCTTGTTTTAGGCATATGAGCCGAGTTCCGGCCCTTGTCGTGGGACTACGGAGGCATCCACTTCTCAAGAGCCAACACGTGTTGAGGAGGAGGTTTATCTTCCTCGCTTGGATACCATCCGCACTTCATAGCGTTCTCAGGGTTGTCCCTTCTTCCAGCAGTTGGCTACAGAGCACATTCCTTCACAGGGTGCCGATACTGGTGGGTCGTATTTGCCCCGAGCCTCTTGAAGCTGTACTTCTTCCCCGGCTTTACTCCGACTATGTGCCATCGACTGGCCGGTATCCTGCGACTTAGGAATCTATCTTTCTCATTTAGGGGTAATGCAACCTATATGTTGACTTCGTAAATTTGACTTTGACTTGTATATATTTGACCACGATATTTGACTTGATTATGTATATATTTGACTCTTGACTCCTTTGTTTCGACTCGATTAATGTTGCTTGACCTTAACTCGACTTGTTTGACTTTGACTTGACTCGTTTGACTTTAACTCGACTCGTTTGACTTTGACTCGACTCATTTGACTTTGACTCGACTCATTATTTGACTTCCACTCTAGGGAGGGGAGCGACTTTCCCCCCTGAAAAAGAAACGAAAAAATTAAAACTTGAAGTTGAACAAGTGAATTAGGGCACGTATATCGAGAAAGGTGCTGTAGACATCTAATTTAATCCCCGGTCCCGTGGTAAGACTCCATGATGAACAATAAAACCCACTTTTCTAAACAATTGATGTTATTGAACTTAATTACTATTTTTCTTAAATTACAAAATAATTTTTTAAAAAAAGCCCATTTATATTATTGGATTTTTATATAAGCCCAATATTTGATTTAAAACAAAAAAAAAAAACGAGTTTTAGCGTAGCGCGACTCAGCAAGTCGCGCTAACACAGCAGCGTGACAGCTTGTGTCACGCTGGCTGTTAGCGTTACTAAACTTGTAACGCTACCTGACCAGCATGATAAAACCTGTCACGCTACACATTTTTCTTATAAATACCCTTTTATCTCTTCTAAAACGGGCCTCTTAACTCTCTTGATTTTTCAACCCATTCTCACACTTCCAAAACCGACATTCTCTCATTCTCCTAAACCTACTTTCTTTCTCTTTTTTCTCCTTTTCTCTTTACACTTAAAGTTTTCTCCATGAAATTATTTTTTTTATTTTATTTCTAATTAAGTGGGTTAATTTCTTATTATTACGAATTAAATTTGAAACTTTGTCCAAATTAATACTCGAGGAAACAATAATCAAGCGAGAAGTGGTTTCTGAGAGTCTTATATTAAACTTTATGTACTGATTGTTGTATTTATTTATTCGTATATTTATTTCAACTTTTCACAATGTTTTTGTTAAAGGACTTAATTTGAATTAATTTATCACATTAAACTAAGATAATTTTTGGACAAATTGTATCGTGCTAGGAACCTTGAATTAATCTTAACGACGATTTGACTAAATTAACTAGCTTTATAAGATTTCACCATAATAATAGTAATTTTGTGTTAGGTTGTAAATTATTACTTTGTGGTTCTTTATATAACTTGTGTATAATTGAGAGAAAACTAGTAATGGCCGCCTACGGGCTAATATGACGCACTTCGCCACATTAGTACCTTCACCCCCGAATCCAACCTTTGGTTCGTAAGACCATAACTTGGAGTCATCCCCATGGGATCGAAAGTGTTATTCGTGCAATTTAGATTATTGTCTCGTATTCGTGTCCCATTCGTAATCAATCTAAATACACGGTTTATGAGTTTGATTCCTAAAACTCATTGGTGACTCCTTACTAGCATCGTCCGTATTCGTTGATATTATCTCACTCGAAAAAAGATAATTAAAAAAATAAAAAAACACTAAAATAGCGTAGCACGACAGAATTTGTCACGCTAACGTCGCAGCGTCACAAAGTTTGCTGCGCTACACCTGCAGCGTGAAAAAAGTTTGCTGCGCTACAGTCAGCGTGACAAACTCTGTCACGCTACCACGCTAGCGCGACTGAAATTCCTACGCTCCTGCTTTTTTGCAAAATACTTCTAAAAAAAGTCCATTTCACCTTTCCTTAAGCTAATTTTTTAGGTCTAACTTGGCCTATGGACGGTTTGAGAAAGGTGACCAAAAAATTTTGGACCCTTAAATCCGGGGCCCCTACAGGTGTGCACGAGGATGGAGACTAAGGAAGCAAAAAGGAAAAAATAGGGGGTAGCGCCCAGTGCATGAGCACCCACTGATTGCTGGAGTGCTCGTCTGGAGCCTAGGTACTCGTTGAGCGCTGTGACGCTCGGCGAGCAGCCTGGCGCTCGGTCATGCTGACTTATTTTTGGCAACCCTTGGTCTATATAACCCCTTGTCTCCTCATTATTTGAGCCATAATTCGAGTTTCACTCTCAAAACATCCCAGAACTTCGTGAATGTCCATGTTTTGTTTGTGTTTTTATGATCGACCATGGAAAGAAATTTGATTCCATGCTTAGTTGATGGAGCAAGTTGTAGAATCAGGAGAAAAAGGATTTTCTCAAAAACTATGGATGTGATGCGTTGATCACCTTGAGGTATGCGCAACTTGATTTTAATTTAATTTATGCTTTAATAGGATTTTGGAATCCACATACGTATAGTTTTGATTTTTGTAAAAGAGAAGTTACCCCTTTGCCGAAGAATTAGGTGCCACAGTAGGGTTGTCATGCGATGTTTTCCCATGTCTCCCCAACACTAAGAATTATTAGTGTTCTACTTTTGAGCGTTATCTAGATCGCGATGTACGTGTCATGGGAAGAATCGTGCATGGAATAGAAATTGGTCTTATGCAATTAATTGAGCACGTACTTTAGGACTGCTGAAGTAGCACGTAAGAGGTATAGATGGAGAGCCTTGTTGATATGCATATTTACTAGATTGCTATTTGTCAACAATAATCCTACGATTGGATATATTGCATTGGTGACTATTGTCGAGCAATTTGAAGATGGTAGAACTCCTATTCCCATATGCAATGGTGAGTTGTTCATGGCTCTCGATCGTCTAAAGAGAGATCCTCATGCTCCATTGTCCGGATTTCCTCTGCTTCTTCAGGTAAATATTTAAATTTCGATATTTGCTTGAAAGTATTCACATGTGAATTTCTAACATCAAATAGGTCATTTAATGCTAAGAAATTAGAGTCTCCATGAATTAAAACTTAAAATTTAATTTCAAATAAAATTGATCATCTAAACATTTGAAACTAAATATTCTCATGCGAATAAGCAAACATGGCGTATGACTAAATGTTTTGTTTTTTGCCTCAAGCATGAAATATTTGAAACATTCAAATTCTTGCTCACCCATCTTGTATCTATTTTCCACAGGTATGGCTCATGGATCGTTTTAATTTGATGGAGCCACCTTCGAACATTCCAGCATATACTTTGAAGAACCTGTACAGGAGGCGCAAGCATTACCAACACTCTACCATGCATGAATGGATATTGACTCTTGCTGACAAGAAGATTCGCATCCAATGTACGATTTCTTGGTGGAAGGTTAAGGCCATGGTATATTCCGAGGATACCTCGTATATCCGCATTGGTAGCTTGACTTCATTGACCTTCTATTGCCCTACCCTAGTGATGAGGCAGTTTGGTAGAAGACAGTTGATTCCAGACCATGATACCGTGAAGCCCGATGATAAGCTCATGTTGTATGGTATTGCTAGGAATTGGGAGAAGAATTAGGAGAAACGTGTGAGGATTGTTGTGACCCCACTTCAAGAATGCTATGAAAAGGTGTCTAAGCATTACTTGATTTGGATGAAGGCTGATTCTATGTCCATTCGCACAGAGGCTCGCAAGGCCGAAAGGAAAGACCATAGATATGATAAGGAGAGGATAGAGGAGAAGCCCAAAACTACTCCTATTAAGGTTAAACTTGGTCCTAAGAAAGTGCCTATTTAGGAAGATTAGAGAAACTGCCTCCACTGAAGATTAATGATGTTGTTGCCAATGTGAGAAAAAGACCAAGAGAAGAGGGAGACACTAAGGGAAAGGGGAACAAACAGGTAGAGGAGGCCCCAAAGAAGAAGAAATGGGTGTCCAAGAAGAAAGCTGAAGTAGGAGAAAGTACAAAGACTGGAGACAACAAGGAAGATCCTAAGGCGAACTAGGAATAATTGCTCTTGCTTTCCAAACATTTTTATTATTATTATTTAGTGAATAAGGCTTGCGTGCCATGATTTGTTATTTACTACAATAATCTAATAAACTATCATTTCATGCTTAATCATGCTTTATTACAATAAATATTCATTGAATGACGCGTCATCAATTGAAAATCCTACATTGCGATTACATAGGAGAACAAACATAGATCATGTTTATTTTAGTAGGAGATTACTGGGCAGTAATAATCAACCTTATTCGACACACTTCAATAATCAACATTCGACCTAATTCTCTCTCGACTTTCATGCCAGGGCCTCGAAATTCGTGCTTTTCACTTCTTTCTCCCACAAAACACTTTTTAGCCAACCCTAAACACGTTAAAACATTATATATTATAAATCCTAAACACATTATTAATATTATTAATATTATTATTATTATTATTATTATTATTATTATTATTATTATTATTATTATTATTATTATTATTATTATTATTATTATTATTATTATTATTATTATTAATTAAGTTCTTCAAGCTCTCAACCTAAGAAGTTGTCTTGACGATTGCACGAAAGGTACATTGAATGAGGCCAACATCATCAAAACCATCATCTTGAATTCTTCATCAAAGGAGTTAGTTTTATTGTTTACGTGATTTAATTGCTTTCTTAGAAATTTGAAATGGTTTAATATAAATCCATGAAACATTGTTTTAATTACTTGGTTGACTTTTTAATTAAAATTTATCTTGAGTAAAATTAATCTTGAGTATAAATTCACGTTTTAGGAGTAGAGAATTATGTGTTTATGGTGTTTACATCACATAGAATTCATGTTTAGTTACTTTAGACCTAAAACCAATCTTTATGTTCTAATTAACATAAAGATTGGTTAAATTCTAAAGTGATCACCCATCCATGTTTTATTGAAAAATTATATGTGCAATAATCAAAACCCGCCTAGCAATATTTCTATGTGTTTTAAGTCTAAACCGGAAATATGTATGTTATAATTCGATATTATGATCATGAAATTACATATGAGAACAAGTAGAGGCCGTTATACACGGGGGGACAGACCTACTTTGTCTTTACCCTCGTCCCCGAATCCAGAGATATGAGACCTTCTTATCGTTTGCTGTCAATTTGCCTTCGGGCTAGATCTAATGGGGTTCCATGAGCTCCCAAAAAGAGTACGGTCGCGACTTCTCTACTTGGATTTTGACCTTTTAAACTCACTACTAAGCCAAGCATACTCACACTATGCAACAAACAGAAGACATTCAATGTCCGTAAAAAGGGCACGTGGGCCTTCACAGCCTTGGGTCCACAATTTGGCGACTTCACTGGGGTTATTTCCTTAATTTTAAAGGAGAGTGGACGAAACTAAAAAATTCTCGTAGTTTCATAATCATAATGTTGAATTTTGTTTGTTAGGCATACCGCATGCAATTCCCATTTGAGGGTTTTTCCTTAGGATTCACGTCTCATAAAGTGTGTTCTACACATGAGACACCCCCGGGGGAATTCTTCTAAAGATGGTTAGGTGAACTACCTAAGGCTATTCCTTGATTGATATCCATCCCAAACCATGACGCGTGACCACATAACATAGGTGACTCACAATGGATGTCTTACTTGGATCACCACTAAGTGTGGTGTGGATAGTTTGGACACACCCTAGTCTTGGTACCTTTTGAACACTTTAATCCTTTCTTGTAGTCACCCTATTAGAACCTTGGCTAGTGTTGTTTCTACTGGAACATTGCAAGAGGGGGGGGGGGTGAATTGCTGTGTGGAACCTGTATGCGGAATGTAAACTATTTTGAGCGAATTAAAGAGTGTGAGAGATATTTATACGATAAAAACTTCCTTGGCCAAAAGGAAGAAAAATCCACTTCTATTATAGGCCTGTAGTTACTTTTACAACCTAAATTCTCTAATTACTCTCGTCAGTTCCTTTAGGAACTTGATTCTCAATTCTCACTCTTTATCTCTCGTTTCTCTTTCTCTTTTTCTCCACTCTTCTCTAGTTCTCACACTTCTCTTTTTCTCACAGATTACAACTCAAAACATACTCTAATACAATGAAAGTACTCGTAAACTGGACTGGAACATCAATTAATGCTTAGACTCGTATGAATGCTCAAGTGTGTTCTCTGATGTTCTTCCCTACTTCTTCTGAATTTCTAGGAGTATTTATAGAGTGATTTTTCCTTGTAAACTTCAGCCATAGACCACGTTCTTTGATCTCCCACAACTCCATGACTCCTTCCATCATTCCACGTAATTAGACCAGGAAAATAGGATTTTGACTTGAATATTTTACCGTTTATTCTTCCCCCATGATCCCATGATCTTATTCCTATATTTAAGGACTCCTAACAATATTTTATTTGACTTCTTAAAAACCCTAGATGTCGTTATTCTTCAACAAGATTAGTCAGAGATTCTATCTTCCTAATATTAAGGCATTAAGGAGAATATTTTATGACCTAAATTATAGCATAAATTAATCTAAACTTATTTGTGGGATAGATTCGTTTTGACCTCTAGATATGATGTTCTAACCAGAATTGAGACTCCAATGTATTTACAAAGATCCTAGAAAATTACTGTCATAATCTTCTTGGAAATTCTCTTCTCTTCATCAAGATACTTCATTGAAATGCCTTGACGTTTTCGCCTGTTCCTGTAGGAACAGATCTATTCTCGTGGCTTGTTCCTACATAACTGTGTTACTCAGGAACTTCTCCTCTTTCTTCTATGTTCCTTCGCAAGATTCTTCCTAGGAACTTCTCTTTGAACTTGGTTGTTAGCTTGTCACGTTCCAACTTTGGAATGTTTCAATATAGCTCCAAGTTCTTTACACTTTGAACTTGTGAAATCTCATAGGAACTCAAAGTATATTTTAGTTAAATTTGTTTGTGTTAGTCATCATCAAAACTTTACTTTCAATTCATGGGTCAACAGCTAGGTTTGGACTTTACTTCATGCTAGGTGTGACAACGTGCCAATTTGTATATTATGTGTTTGTATTGTTAACTTCGGCCCTAGTTTTGCATGAACCTTTAAATACGTTAGAATATTGAGTCTCATATAGATCATGGTTTCCTTAGTAGTCAAAAAGTCAATCTTGCCATGCATATAGAACCCCATAGGTTACATTTCGTTTATTTAATTGTAAAAGTACCTTTATCGTCCAATTAAAAAAAACTTAAAAGACGATAACGTACCTTGCATTCATGCATTCATTTAGGACAATGAGTGACCATGCTAGGCCATGCATTGATTCTAGATCAAGGAAGTAAACCATGAGTCATTTTCAAAATAAAATTCTTACTAAGCCTCATGTAAAATATAGCCATCAACTTAACTTCGATAGGGCCGACAATTTAAATAAAGCAACAAATCTTATAGCTTGGGTCAAAGGATGTGGTTCGACATGTTCATCAAGTGCTTGTGTTTCGTCAGAATTCAAAGGACATCTTCAAATAATTCTTGAAAACATTCCTTTAACAATGTCAAGTGAAGATCTTATGGTTCAACGACAACAACTTGAAGCCAACTTTGCCAAAATGATTGATATGTTGAAACTCTCACCATCGAGATGAACAACCATAAGAAATAAAAGACCACCATCAAAGATCTTGAAAAGATTGTGAAGCGGATCAATGACAAAGACGCTTATATTGACCCTCCTACGCTTGAACCGAGCTTGGTGGACTGACTTGCTAAAATTCAAAACGACTAACAACCCTAGGTTCTTCCTTAGGGGATTCAAATTCTATATGGACACAAAGAAGGTTGATACAAAGCTTTATCCCAAGATCTTTCCATTCTCTTTGGAACCCATTTGCCAAAAGTGGCTATTTTCTCTTCTTGACAAGGAAACCACAACATGGGAGGACATCATTCATGTCTTCATTACTTGCTACAAGTGTAACACTCAAGAATCGACCTCCCAACGTGAACTTAAGATTCTAATGCAACAAGAGAAAGAAGGATTCACTAAGTATTTAGCTCATTGGAGAGCAACTGTTGCTTAAATGGTAACTTCTCCTCCCAAAAAGGAGATGGTTAAGGCCTTCATTTCAAACCTTTTTCCTGCATAAAAGAATCACCTTATATATTTAGGGTTAGAAAAATTTCAAGAAGTCTACCACATTTGTATTGAAATCGGAGATGACTTGATCAAGTGGCCAAAATGGAACAATAGCTACAAGAAGAATTACAAAGATAACTCTTTAGAAGAGGATGAGTAGTGATGTAGAAAGAGTTCCTGGTAGGGTCTCTTCAACTGAATACGTGGAGAGGGAACTAGAGGACTACACGTCAGATGGACAGGTGTTGGCTTGTTCACTTCCTGATGGCTCAGACCTCGATTCCTGCAAAACAAGGGAATAAAATCCTCGTAGGATTTTTTCCCCCTCCGATGCTTAAGTAAGTATTTGTATGAGGATTAAAGCAAATTAACAATAATTAGCAATTTGGTAATCTAGAGAGGAAAACTAGTGAGAGAAATTCTCTTAGTGTGATGAATGAAGATTTGATTGAATGTTTGAATGTTGAATGCCCCCAAAATGATGATTTTGAGGGGTATTTATAGCCTTAGGTTTGGAGGCCAACAAATAGGACGATGACATTTGTCATCGTCTAATTGGTTGATGCTTGATCAAGCCTCATGGGCTTTTGCATTCAAGCCTCAAGGCCCAAATTCCTCCTTTTTTCCCTACCTTGTAGCCTCGAATAGGATTGCGACACGTGGCAGAGGTTTCTCTTCTTTTAAGTATTTGTTGTGGACACGTGGCCCAATCTTGCAAAACGACCATGGCCGTGTGGACAGGCCCACCTTGGTGGTCCATTCAGTGCCCAAGTGGCAGGGCACCCCTGGACTTTAGTGGACACTGGCCCAAGTATTATGATGACGACTTGCAGTGTTGGCGTGCCAACTTCTATCATTCGGCCCCTCAGTTGGGTGTTTGGATCCGTAATGCCCCAGCCCCAACTGCGGTCTCTTTCTGTTTCGGAAGTATTTTTGTAACCCTCCTTGAGCATTTATTAAGCCGTAACCACCCTTTTGGATTTTTGGGGGAAATTCAATTTGAAGGGGAATTATCTCTTTGCCTGCCCTTCAAATTTCTTTATATATAGGATGATTGAAAATGATTGTCACAATCATTTTCAATCATTTCATCCTCCTCTAAAAGTTCCAAGTTTCTCTCAATCCCAAAAGGCTTCAGGGGCGATTTCCGGCAACCTGGGTGCGATTTCCGGCGAGTGTTGCGGCGGTTCCGGTGTGAACATAGATTCTAGTTTTCTCTCTTTCAGTATTACCTGAATTCTTTTTCTTTCTGTTTTCCTTACTTCTTGTCTTTATTTGCCAATGGCTTCTCTCATCTCTTCCCCACAATAATGAGAACCTATTAAACTACTCCTCTTCGTATACTTCTTCTTGTGGAACGCAATCTTCTTTGTTCTGATCACTTATGTGTCTGGGTCTTTCCTACTTCTCTCTCTTCCTGTGCGGAAGTACAATGGCAAGAGTTAAACAAACTGCCTAGAAAGAAACTGTTATAGACTTTAAGAGTTCCAGCATCGAAGTTGATCAGATTGAATCCCTCGTCAGCAAGATCTACTTCCCCAGGTTGAGGGAAGAAGGATGATGAAGCGCACAGGAATCGCCCGAGGAGGAGAAGGGAGATTCCTACTAGAAAGAGAGAGGCTCTCGAGGCTACCACTTCCAAGCCTAAGAGAGAAGAGGGGCCTATCCGGTGCTGACGAGGTAGTGATCTCCGATGAATATGTAGATGGTGTAAATAAGGACTACCTACCGACGTGGCATCCGGTAATCCCGCTTTTCCTCAAGTCAGATCTGTCCGTATTGCTTCTTTGAGTGGAGCAGCCCTTCCTTCCTGCTGGTCGCAGACCCCTGCGGCGGTCTGCTGCTCCCCGGAACGACCCCTCTAGTCTGCCCTTCCTGGCCTCTCCGGGGGCTGCCGTATCAAGAAGTCGGACCGAGGCGGAGCGGGGGCCCCCCCCTCCGTGCCCGGAGTCACTGACCGGTGGAAGCGCCCTTACACATCACCAAGGACGGCCGCATACAGCCATTTCGTTGGGGGGCTTCTACTTATGCATACTGTGTCTGCACGTCCCCAGGCGGTCGTCGGGGCACCTGAAATGGCTTTAGGGAATCAACCAAGCGCCTCCCGATGCTGGGCCCGCCATGTAAAGGATGTGGTACACAGCCCGCGGCGAGTGCGCGTGCCAGACTACGTCATCTCCCCTCCCTGCGGCAACACACTGCTGCTAGGGCGCGGGGGGTCCCTCTCGGCACGCTAATCTTCGTGGGGGGGGGCGAACCCGCGTAACAAACATCAGTTATGATCTCTTCTCGCACGCGGGGGGCAACAACATAGCCGCAACACAAGGGGCCCTATCCCTGGAGTCTCCCCTCCGGTCGGGTGGTCGGTTGGTGGGGCGATGACGCTCATAACCTGCCCCGTGGTCGCTCAAAACTGGGGCGCGTAGACTGAAGTTCGGGAGATGACTGTTGAAGAGAGAATCCTTTCCCAAAAGATAAAGCCGAGAAACCTTGTGAGCTTCCGAATTAGTGACAAGAGCACAAACTTAGAAGCTTTCAGATCGACCACAGGGAGATCAAAAACCAAACTCTACATGCCCTACACTGGATCCCATAGAGACGAAGTCTGCGAGAGCCCACGTCGTAGTGCTGCGGGGTGGATTGGATGAGGTGGGGGAAAAAAAATTGAGGATAACCAGGGGAATGTTTGTTTACATGGGCATTCTGAACTTCTGGTTCTTGCCCAGGTACTACCAGTATCCCTTCTGGCAGAAGGAAGCTCGGGCCGG
>PYUH01004001.1:1451769-1505594 GCA_016808085.1 Suaeda aralocaspica | reverse complement strand
GTTGGATGTGAACCACTAGTCATCCTCAGGTGCCCTCCCCTCAGACGGCGCCAAATGATGTAGAATGAGTTCCTGGTAGGGTCTCTTCAACTGAGTACGGGAGAGAGAACTTGAGGACTACGCGTCAGATGGACAGGTGTTGTCTTGTTCACTTCCTGATGGCACGGACCTNAAAGAGGGAACTAGAGGACTACACGTCAGATGGACAGGTGTTGGCTTGTTCACTTCCTGATGGCTCAGACCTCGATTCCTGCAAAACAAGGGAATAAAATCCTCGTAGGATTTTTTCCCCCTCCGATGCTTAAGTAAGTATTTGTATGAGGATTAAGGCAAATTAACAATAATTAGCAATTTGGTAATCTAGAGAGGGAAACTAGTGAGAGAAATTCTCTTAGTGTGATGAATGAAGATTTGATTGAATGTTTGAATGTTGAATGCCCCCAAAATGATGATTTTGAGGGGTATTTATAGCCTTAGGTTCGGAGGCCAGCAAATAGGACGATGACATTTGTCATCGTCTAATTGGTTGATGCTTGATCAAGCCTCATGGGCTTTTGCATTCAAGCCTCAAGGCCCAAATTCCTCCTTTTTTCCCTACCTTGTAGCCTCGAATAGGATTGCGACACGTGGCAGAGGTTTCTCTTCTTTTAAGTATTTGTTGTGGACACGTGGCCCAATCTTGCAACGACACATGGCCGTGTGGAGCCCACCTTGGTGGTCCAGTCAGTGCCAAGTGGCAGTGCCACCTGGACTTTAGTGGACACGTGGCCCAGTATTATGCTGACACGTGGCATGAGTTGGCGTGCCACATCAAGTAGAACCTACAAGAAACATTCAAGATCAATGGTGAAAGGCAGCGGCATCATGAGCAAGAATTCTTAAATTACTTCTTGTTCATGATGCCGCTGCCTTTCACCATTGATGTTCAAACTTACAAAATGTTCAAAACCAAAGTCTTAGCCAAATCTCAAAACTAAAAACCCATAGCCAAAGTCCAAACTTAAAAAATGTTCAAAACCAAAGTCTTAGCCCTCCTCAAATCACAACTTCAATTCCAATACCCTCTTCGAGCATGTCCAAAGCCCGCTAGGTAAGGTGGCATAGGCAAAAGTTAGGGTTCAATTACACACATTTTTACGAACTACGACAGGTTTGATTCTATAAGGATACGTAGGTAGCCTTACCTTGAGGTCTGACCACATCAATAATGCAAATGAGGTCATATCCATTGTCATAGAAGTACAATTCTTTAGTCTACACCCGGACATAGACTCGAGTTTGAACCAAATTTTCTTAGCCAACTACATCTAACCCTTTCACCAGGTCCATCCTTGAGTCATAAATTTGATCCATTATGGCTTTCTTGATCCATATCTTTTCTTTCTATATCCCTTAGTGACTAGCCTATACCTGATTTGTCATCATCATGGTGTAACTCTTGCTCATCAAGTTCAACTCATGTAGCAACAAGTTATGCAATTGATGTCTCTCCAGGATTTAGGGCTTGCGCCGTCATAAGGGTCTCCATCTCTCACTATAAAGACACATGTTCAAGTGACTAAATTGAGCAATCACATTTTAATTCAAAAGCACATGAAAGTAAAGATGTTCTTTTCAAGCTTTGGGAGTTTTTATCATTAAAAGAGTTCCCAAAGTCAATGAGCAGCAAACAAGGTTTCAATTCAAATCTAGCAATGATCGTCGAAAATGCTTTGTCGACCCTATCCTACACACTAATCAAATCATCCATTAGGGGCTCTTGTCATCAGAAATGTTCCCATTCAGTCTTATCATTCCTCTCTCAAGGAAGCGACATACTCAACTGATCAAACTGAGCAATCACTCACAATCATAGCTTCTATTTCCTCCTACATTCACAAGACAAAAGCCTTTGCCATTTGACTCTTAGTAAATACAGGTGTTCACTTCAGCCCTACAAATCGCCCCATGAGGCTATCATTTTGTCCTAAATCATCAAAAGCTTTTCAACATTCCTAATATTCAAACATGGCGGCTATTATCACACGTCGAAGCTCGATTTTCAATATCCTTCCCATGCACCAAAAGCGTCTCCATATCGCATGTTTCTATGAAACATCAAATCATATGTGTTTACTTCCTTGATCACCTTTTTGCATTAAAGTGAGTATAGTTGCATTTGCCTCTTTTTGTCCTTTTTAGGGGGGAGTGTCGGTAGTCCTCCATAGTCACCCAAAAATGGGTCAAATTTTTGCATTCATCACATTACATATACGATCACATAAGTCAAAATCAAATCTTGATCAAAATTCAAAATGATGTATATGGGATCAATCCAAACATGCAAAGCTAGGGTCCATTTCTATGCAAGTTGAAAATGTTTAAGGATAAAACAGGTTGCCAATTTAAGGGTGTTACCCAAACAATGTTCTCAATCCAGTAACACCAAGCACCATATGATCAAGCAGCGGTGTCATGGTTGAAGCATCAATCAACAAGTTAATCAAGCATTCACATCACGTTCAATGACATTAGGCAACCCGCCTAAAGAACATGCATTAGCTGAACTAGCCAACTCTTGAATCTCTCCATGACAGGAGGCTAATCCCATAAAAGGTTATTAAAGAAGCATATTGGCTAAATTAGCCAACACTCAAGCATCTCAATGAAAAGGGGGATAATGCCACTAAGTTCCACACAAAAACAACCCTTACAAACAACTTAACTCCACAAATAGCCTAGCTCAACAAAATAGCTTTAGGGGCCCCGGATTTTAGGCTCCTAAATTTTTTGGTCACCTTCCCCAAACCGTCCATAGGTCGAGTTAAACCTAAAAAATTGGCTTAAGGAAAGGTGAAGTGGACTTTTTTAGAAGTATTTTGCAACAAAACAGGAGCGCAGGAATTTCAGTCGCGCTGGCAGTCAAGCATGACAAAGTTTGTCACGCTGACTGTGCAGCGCTACAAAGTTTGTCACGCTGCAGGTGTAGCACAACAAACTTTGTCACACTACGAGGTTAGCGTAACAAAGTCTGTCGCGCTACGCTATTTTAGTGTTTATTTAATTTTTAATTATCTTTTTTCGAGTGAAATAATATCAATTAATACGGACGATGCTAGTAAGGAGTCGCCAATGAGTTTTAGGAATCAAACTCATAAACCGTGTATTTAGATTGATTACAAATGGGACACGAATACGGGACGATAATCTAAATTGCACGAATAACCCTTTCGATTCCAATGGAATGACTCCAAGTTATGATCTTACGAACCAAAGGTTGGATTCGGGGGTGAAGGTACTAATATGGCGGAGTGCATCATACTAGCCCATAGGCGGCCATTACTAGTTTTCTCTCAATTATACACAAGTTAGATAAAGAACCACAAAATAATAATTTACAACATAACACAAAAGTACTATTATTACGGTGAAATCATATAAAACTAATTAATTTAGTCAAATCGTCGTTAAGATTAATTCAAGGTTCCTAGCGTGATACAATTTGTCCAAAAATTATCTTAGTTTAATGTGATAAATTAATACAAATTAAGTCCTTTAACAAAAACATTGTGAAAAAATTCAAATAAACAAATACAACAATCATTACATAAAGCTTAATTTAAGACTCTTAGAAAACTTACACTTCTCGCTTGATTATTGTTTCTTCGAGTATTAATTTGGACAAAGTTTCGAAATTAATTCGAAATAATAAGAAATTAACCCACTTTATTAGAAATGAAATAAAAAAATTATTTGATGGAGAAAAGTTTAACTGTAAAGAGAAAAGGAGAAAAAGAGAGAGAAAGTAGGTTTAGGAGAATGTGAGAATGTCGGTTTTGGAAGTGTGAGAATGGGTAGAAAAAATCAAGAAAGTCAAGAGGATCGTTTTAGAGGAGAAAAAAATGGTATTTATAAGAAAAATGTGTAGCGTGGCAGGTTTTATCACGCTGGCCAGGTAGCGTTACAAGTTTAGTGATGCTGACCAACCAGCGTGACACAAGCTGTCACGCTGGGCAGCAAGCGCTGACTTGCTTGTCACACTACTGCGTCAGCACGACTTGCTGAGTCGCACTAAGCTAAAACTCTTTTTTTTTTTAAATTAAAAATTGGGCTTATAAAAAAATCCGATAATATAAATGGGCTTTTTTAAAAATTATCTGTAATTTATGAAAAATAGTAAAATTAAGTCGAATAACATCAATTGTCCAATAATCTAGAGAAGTGGGTTTTATTGTTCATTATGGAGTCTTATCACGGGACTGGGGACTAAATTAGTTGTCTACAGTTAGCCCCCACTTTGATTGAGTCTGAGTAAGATGAAAATCAAAGTATGCTCGAATCGCTTTTCGAGACTTCTATATTCGGAACCGAGGGCTCCTTATTAACCAATGGGTGTATCAAGATTTTAGAAAACAATGGCTTCCATAACTTAAAAAACTTTTTTGTTTGGAAAATTGGAATAGTTATTTTCTAATTAATTGACTTTTTAGTTTGAAATCGATCTATAGAAAATAAGTTTTAATAAATTCGTTTATTTATTAACACGTTTGAAATTCAAGTTTATAAGCAAAAGTAATAACTTAGTCTATTTATTACAAACCTAATAAATTCGCTTATTTACTAAAATATCTGAACACAAAAGGGTAATAAGTTCGCTTATTTATTAATATTTTTGTAAATTTGTTTATTTACTAAGAATATTTGAAGAAAAGGTAATAAATTTGCTTATTTATTACTATTTTAGTAAATTCATTTATGTACCAAAGAAGTGTTTGAAAAAAAGATGATAAATTCACTTATTTATTACTATTTTAGTAAATTCACCTATTTACTAAAAATTTTTGAACAAAAGGTCATAAATTCACTTATTTACCACTATTTTAGTAAATTCACTTATTTACCAAAAAAGTGTTTGAAGAAAAGGTAATAAATTCTCTTATTTATTATTCTTTTGGTAAATTCGCTTATTTACTAAAGAAGCGTTTGAAGAAAATGTAATAAATTCGCTTATTTATTACTATTTTAGTAAATTCGCTTATTTACTAAGAATATGTGAAGAAAAGGTAATAAATTCGCCTATTTATTACTGTTTTAGCAAATTCATTTATTTACTAAATAATATTTGAAGAAAAGGAAATTAATTTGCTCATTTATTACTTTTTGAGTAAATTTGCTTATTTTGAATTTGTTGAAATAAATTCTCTCATTATTACTATTTGGAGTAAATTCGCTTATTTACTGAAATTATTGAAAAAATGTAATAAATTCCCTCATTTATTACTACTTTGAGTAAATTCTCTTATTTACTAGATTTGTTGACAAAAGCTAATGATGTTGTCATAAAATCACAAACCTTAACTCAATGTATTTTTCCTTTTGAGTATTTTGGATAAACGAGTGAGAAAAGGGATTAACATCAAAAACAAACTCAAAGCACTTGAAAATACAACAAAGCACAGTCAAGAACGCTAGCCTTGTAGCGTCACAAAGCCAACCACGCTGATGTGTCAGCGCGACAGTCGAAAAGGCACTAAGACTTCAGCGCGGTTGTTGCTATCACGCTCCCAAGTGAGAATTTCTTCATTTTTTTGTGTTTGAAATGTTGCTCAAATTATAAAAGTTGATGTTCAATTGATAATACATGGTATTGTGTAGGGACATTGGCGTGGTTTCATTGCTGGGCTTGAGTGATGGCGCTGCAAAATTAGTCGCGCTACATGTTGTAGCGTGGTAGAGTTAGTCGCGCTACTGAGGCAGCGTGTTTGGGTTTGTAACGCTGAAATGTTAGCGTTGTACATTGTCTTGCGCTACTCTGCTATTTTCTTTAAGTGCTTCTTCTTTTGTAATGTAAGTGCTTCTATCTCAAACATTCTTTAATTAAGTTAATTTTGAGAAATATGAGATGAATTTGTGCTTACATGTTGGTTTAGAGAATTATTTGTTATAACTTATTCAAATGTAGTAATACAAATGTTCAACCATATGAAATAATTTTGTTTTATAATGATTATTGAAGAATGCTCCAGGCATTGTAATAGTAGTATGCTTTATTTTATTAAACAAAAGTGCTTTGGCAAATGATTCTCTAAATGATGTTATAGAATGAAGTATAATGCTCCATGAACTATTGAGAAGTGCTCTTGATTAGTATGACTCGTTAATTAGCTTTTAAATGTCATGATTAATATATTTTGACATTTTTAAAAGTGGTAGGTTCCTAATTTTATAATCAAAAGTGATAGTGCTCTTGATTATTTTATTATAAGAGTAATGGGCTCTTAAATAATAATCAAAAAGTGAAAATGCTCTTGATTAATTTATTTTAATTATAAGAGTAATGAGCTCTTAATTTATAACCAAAAATGGAAATGCTCTTAATATTTATGAAGCAACGTGCTCCATGAATAAGAAATCAATTATCCCATTATTTAGTATAATAAAAGTAAAAATTCTCTTAATTTTACCTCAAATGACATAGCACAAGAAAATTAGTAGCGCTACTGTTGTAGCGTGAAAAACTTTGTTGCGCTACGCTATGGAGTGCTGCATAATTTGTTGTGCTTGTTAAGTGGTGCTGAAAATTTTGTGGCGCTCTTCATTTAGCGCTACAAAGTCTGTGATGCTACGCTTTTATAATTTTCTAGCTCTTTTTTTTTGGTAGAAGCTTTTCAAGTTTAACTTCATTAATTGTTCTTGTATTATTGATTAGACCTTGGGCCTTTTATTTTTGTCATATAACTAATGTGTTATATTTTGAGACCGAGGGTCCGAGTAGGGGAAAAATGGAAATATTTTGTGGAGAGTTATCAGACTTACTCCCAAAAAATAATTGCCAAAATAAAGTTTCATGTGAGACAACTTCCATGTTTTTTTTTTCATAAGGGGCAACAAGCAAATGCCATAAGCTTAATGAGATTTTGAAGCAAGTGGCTTCGTCATAACTAATTTTGAAAAGAATGTAGCCCCCAGGGTGTATAAGGTGGTGCAAGTATGGAGACTTGTAGCAACAAGAAAGGTCACAAATATGTATGCAAAGCTAGATAGAAGAGTATGTACAAGCTAGTTATAATGTAAGTATGCTCAAATTAGCTACAAATAAGCACTAGGAAAACAACCAAAAATATGCAAAAATGAGCACGGAAGTGCCATAGCATGAGTTAGTAGGAAGCAAGGGATGGGGGTATCTCAACTTTCCCTAAATCGATTTTTTTTTTGAAAAAAAATGATTATTTTTTTGTACGAGGAGAATGAGGAAGAAAGAATAGTAGAAATTAAGGATCCAAAATTGATTACAGTTGTTGTATAATGTGCTTGACAACGCTTATGATTCAAAGAGGAATGATTTTAGCTAATTCATTTGATCTTAGATTATGAGCGACCATCATCTTATACTTTCGTGATTGTCATGTTCGAGAAGTTTGTTTCAAATTCAATTACTGGCTACTAGTAATGTGAATCTCTTTAGAGAAATAAGAGATCAATATTATAAATGCTTGCTCAAGTTTTAAAGTGTTGAAGATGAAATGCTTGTAAGTAGACGAGTTGCCAAGTTTATGATCAAAGACCAAAAATAGAAGAGATAGGAAAGATTTTGGTGATGAGAGGATGATATGGAGTCAAAGTGATGCCTCATGTTGCCATGGATAGGTATAAGATAGCTATGAAAATTCATTCTTTAAGTGAAAATGAAGAAGTTGGATGATGTTGCGGTTTAAAAAGGAACGAGTAAAGGAATTATGTGAGTGTTTGAGTTAAAGGATGACACTACAAGAGTTGATGATGATGAGCATGAGAAAGCAAATAATCTTGATGAAGAAGAGTATGTGTGGAAAAAAGGAAAGAAAGATGATATGCGTAGAAGAAAATGACTTGCTTTACGTGACATTAAGGCAATTTTCTTTTAAGGATGGTTGTGTGTCCTAAAATAAAACAGTATCCAAGACCTTAGGTGGGTCTTGTGTTCAAAAGACCTTTTTTTCATGGGCCCTTAAAATTTTATTCAGGTTACATGTCCTTAAGATGTAGGACTATTAAGACCGCACCTTATGAAAGGTTGCATACGTATCCAATTCGAGTTGGAATCAGGTCTTACGTAGCTCTTGCTTCTGAGTTATTGATGTGTTAAAGGTAAAGACACAAGTTTTTTGCATTTGTTACACCTCAAGGAGGGCTTTTTCAGGGTTGTATTGTGGCTAAGCTTAGGGTGTAAGAAAGAAATGGAAAAGAAGGCTTAAATACCCATAATGAACCCAAACTATGCTACAAACTTGTTCGTAGACTTAAGCAACTCTATTACTTAAAACTTTACTTGTTGACAACTTTTCATGCATTTCCATTTGCTTGAATTGAAAATCAGAGATACTTTAACATCATTTGCTTTATGGAGTTGCATTTTAATTTATGTCCTCGCATCATTCCCATCCCCAGGCTAAGATTGATGTAGGTTGAATGAAACAAGCTATGTGTTTAGGCACAAACGGGCTACTAAGAAAGTGGATCATAATGTAGATTATTCAAGATAAGGAAGACATTTTTAGGGTTTCAAAGGTGCCTCTTATGTTGGTGTATTGCATCTTTAAATAAACACTAAGTAGACTTGGAGTGAGCCCTCAATTTTTGGGACTTAAATTGAGCCTTAATTGAACTTTAAGGCTCGTGATGACTGGGCCTATGGTTAATAAAGTAAAGTTTGTTGCCCAAAAGAGAATTTATTTGAACCACTTTTCTTTAATAACTTAATTAAGGAATTGACACATTTAATTTAAAGGATGTAAAATATATAGAGTAAGTTGTTCAAGGTGTGGATGCGTCAAATTAAGGATGCATTTGATATGAACAACGTAGTCTATATTATGCCAATTATGCTTTAACTTGTTCTTCATAGCCATGTTGATTAACTCAACTTGATGAGTTCGTTCACTTGTAATTGTTTACGCAAGACATGATGAGTAGAGAGAGAATGTACAATTTGAAGATGAAATAAATTTCATTTTATTGATAGTTGAGATTAGTACATAAATGATACTTGGCAGCATAAGTCTCAAACTCTACCATGAAAGAAGAAGAAAAGAAAAGAGAGAAATTAAACTAGGGAAGTGAATCGAGTTCTAGTTTTGGTCCAAATCATGTTTCTTGTATGTATGCGTCTACATCGTCTTGAATAATGTTCTTTGGATTTTTTTTGAGCTTGCATTTTAAGAATTATAAATAATAACCATAAGGGATTGAAACTTCATTATATTTCAGTCCAAACTATAGACCTTGGGTCTATTGATCAATAGATTCTAAATCAAACATTTAGGAGTAGGCTGAACCATGGGCTCATAAATTAAACACTTAGAATGATGTGTTTGATGCAAAGGTGAGATGGAGTGTTTAGAAAAAAGTAGAAGCCAATATAGCACATATTATCACTTTCTAAAGCAATCGAATTTTCTTGTGTTTACATTAGGAATTTTTTCATCATTTTGTATGCCAATAATATGTAACAACCCTTGCAATTTCATATTATAATGATTTCACTTACAAGAATGTGTCCATTTAGTATGTGTTAATGGATAAAATGTTGAAAAAAACCAAAGTGAGTTTTTTATTGAACCATAACGGGCTCTAAAATAACTTAAAACCCTTTTAGTTGGGGTTGATTATGATTTAATTGTGTATAAGTAATTTCAAATAAATACTACATATTTATCAAAATTATTCAAATACATGACTTTTTAGCGCAAAAAAAAATTCTAGCGTTAGCTTTGTAGCGTGACAAAAGAAGTAGTGCTAGTAAGGTAGCGTTATTAAACTTGTGAAGCCAGCAGTGTAGCGCAATTAGAAGAGTTGCGTTGTTTGTGTAGCGTTGTAGAGTTAGTTACGCTGCAAGTTTCTATTGATTTGCTAAGTTATCATTAAATTTGTATTTAATGGGTTTGGATTCATGTTCATGTTGCCCATATATACGTTATATAAGCCTAAACGGGCCTATTATTAGACTAAACTTTTGAAAGATTGTTGATGCTGTTATTTGTATGTGAGTCATTAAAAACATTGATCAAAATTGTGTGTTGTCAAGCAATTATTAAAATTCAGATTATCATTATTGGATCCTTTCAAAGAGATGATGAGGTAAGACAAAAAAGATAGAAGAAAAATAGAAGAAAAAACAAACAAGACTCAACACTTAGAGTTATAACAATCAAGGTTAATTGATGGGAAGCTCATAGGAAAAATGAAAATTGGTAAAATAAAAAATATATAAATATATGATTAACCTTGATGGATTTTATTTTTTTTTGAGTTTTTTTTTTTAAATTTAATTCGAAGTATTTGTTTTTTTTTTTTTTTTGAAAATAATACAAGGGAAAGTGAGACAGTTAAATTTATTAGAAATTTGGAATTAAACTAATAAAATTCTAAATGAAAGGAATTAAATAGTAAACTTCCAAAAGATTCGAATTATATTAAAAATCTCAAAAAGGTAAAGTATTTTTGAAATCGTTAATATTATTTGAATTTTAAATGTTAAGTGTATAAGTTAGTTTCTATTTAATCAAAGATTTTATTAATCAAATCCTTATAAGATCAAGGAATTTGATTGATAATATCATATGCAATATTTTATTAACTAAATCAAATATATTTGGTGTATAAAAAAAATCTTCCAAGTAATCAAAGAATATAATTTAAAATTATCAAAGATATTTTAGGTAATCATTTAATTTAGTTAGCTAATAAAATATTGTGATTGAAAAGATTTGAAAATCTCAAAAAATCTAAATATGTACAAAATATAAAAAAGCAAAACGAGCAACTATACAAAACAAAAAGGAAGCAATAATTACAAAATAATGCAGTCAAACTACAGTCAGTCATGGTCGGTCAAAAAGGTCCTACATCTAAGGAGTGTGCTCCAACACTTTGCGGTATAATAACCGTTAGATATGAAGTTTCTCCCATCTAAGTACCATGGACGGCTTAGAAATTGATGTAGTTGGGATAAGGTTCTATCTTGCTCGGTTGCTTAGAGACCATGGGCCCCACCAAGTCAATAGTTCCTCCCCGAAATGTAGAAGTATCACGGTAATCCTAAGGCATGTTTCAAACACATGGAGGCCAAGTGTATGTTACATGTATGCAATATGACTAAAAATAAGCCATTGTTCTAAATATAACAAGTGTATAATTTAAGAGAAAATTTTCAAGTCTCACCCTCTTCTAGTCCCAAGTAGAGTCGCCACTGTAGGGGCCCCGGATTTTAGGGTCCCGAATTTTTTGGTCACCTTCCCCAAACCGTCCATAGGTCGAGTTAAACCTAAAAAATTGCTTAAGGAAAGGTGCAATGGACTTTTTTAGAAGTATTTTGCAACAAAACAGGAGCGCAGGAATTTCAGTCGCGCTGGCAATGTAGCGTGACAAAGTTTGTCTCGCTGACTGTGCAGCGCTACAAAGTTTGTCACGCTGCAGGTGTAGCGCAGCAAACTTTGTGACGCTGCAACATTAGCGTGACAAAGTCTGTCGCGCTACGCTATTTTAGTGTTTTTTTATTTTTAATTATCTTTTTTCGACTGAGATAATATCAAGTAATACAGACGATGCTAGTAAGGAATTTCCAATGAGTTTTAGGAATCAAACTCATAAACCGTGTATTTAGATTGATTACAAATGGGACACGAATACGGGACGATAATCTAAATTGCACGAATAACCCTTTCGATCCCATGGGGATGACTCCAAGTTATGATCTTACGAACCAAAGGTTGGATTCGGGGGTGAAGGTACTAATATGGCGGAGTGCGTCATATTAGCCCGTAGGCGGCCATTACTAGTTTTCTCTCAATTATACACAAGTTATATAAAGAACCACAAAATAATAATTTACAACATAACACAAAATTACTATTATTATGGTGAAATCATATAAAACTAATTAATTTAGTCAAATCGTCGTTAAGATTAATTCAACGTTCTTAGCGTGATACAATTTTTTCAAAAATTATCTTAGTTTAATGTGATAAATTAATTCAAATTATGTCCTTCAACAAAAATATTGTGAAAAAATTCAAATAAACAAATACAACTATTAATACATAAAGTTTAATTTAAGACTCTTAGAAAACTTACACTTCTCGCTTGATTATTGTTTCTTCGAGTATTAATTTGGACAAAGTTTCGAATTTTATTCGTAATAATAAGAAATTAACCCACTTTATTAGAAATGAAATAAAAAAAATAATTTGATGGAGAAAAGTTTAAGTGTAAAGAGAAAAGGAGAAAAAGAGAGAGAAAGTAGGTTTAGGAGAATGAGATAATGTCGGTTTTAGAAGTGTGAGAATGGGTAGAAAAAATCAAGAAAGTCAAGAGGATCGTTTTAGAGGAGAAAAAAATGGTATTTATAAGGAAAATGTGTAGCGCGACAGGTTTTATCACGCTGGCCAGGTAGCATTACAAGTTTAGTGACGCTGGCCAACCAGCGTGACACAAGTTGACACGCTGTGCAGCTAGCGCTGGCTTGCTTGTCACGCTGCTGCGTCAGCACGACTTGCTGAGTCGCTCTACGCTAAAACTCTTTTTTTTTTAAATCAAATATTGGGCTTATATAAAAATCCAATAATATAAATGGGCTTTTTTTAAAATATTTTGTAATTTAAGAAAAATAGTAAAATTAAGTCTAATAACACCAATTGTCCAATAATCTAGAGAAGTGGGCTTTATTGTTCATCATGGAGTCTTATCACGGGACCGGGGACTAAATTAGGTGTCTACAATAGCCAAAACACACTATCAAGCCGAATACAACAAATCAAACTCAAACAATAAAATTGTCATCAAACTAATATTTCCCTATGATCATAGCGTGTCTAAAGTTGAAACCAAACACAGTACATACATCGCAAGGTGATAATCATTTTTTCAAAACAACTTTCATTACCAAATTTTCCTACAACCAAAGTGTGTCTGAAGTGGAAAAAACATCAAACAAATGATCATATATCACACTTCAAAAGGCCCCTGGGAAAATAAAACCAAGTCATCACCTCTAAAAGGCCCCTAGGAAATCAACCTAGGTCACCATCTTCAAAAAGCCCCTAGAAAGTAAACCCAGGTCCAAGTCAATAAAGCCTACATTGTCAGACAATTATGGCATCATCATTCACAATAGACAACATCAAACTGTTTTGACACTATAGCTTCCCATACGACCTGAGTGTTTGTAGGGAGTAAACACATCTTCATGAATTTCCCTATAGGATTAAGTTAAATAAACATGAAGGGATTAAACACATTATCGCGAGTTTCTTATATGGTTAAAGTGAAGACACCGAAGGAAATTGTAGACACACTATCACATCTTTCTCTAAACGATTAAGAACCTGAAGGGAGATTCCCAACGATTGAGGCGCGTCTAAAGGAATTCAAGCACATACACATTATCATACATTTCCTATACAATCAAGGAATTTAAAGGAAATCAATTATTCATCCTAAGAATCGAGGCGCATTCAAAGCAACTCCACTCCAAAGGAACGAGGAGCTTCCTAAGGAGATCTCACATGTGCAGGCGAGACTAACCTTTGTTTTGCAGGTATCGAAAACTTTGACATTCACCTTACAAGACTAGTCGCCTCTACAGACTCAATCAAAGTGTGGAGTAACTGTAGACACCTATATTTGGTCCCACCTAAAGACCAATGATCAAAGTGTACCACGTCGCAACAGGTCCAACGTCTAAAATTGGATGCTTGAAAAGAATGCTTAATGTTATGTTGAGAGTTAGTCGTTCACCTATTTGGACCCTACCCCACAATCTATACAGGGGTCCCGCTACCCGGTCAGCGGACAAGGGTCTCATTGCCCGGTTATCGAGTAGGGGACCAGGGGTGAAACGCCCTGGTTAGGGGGTCTAGGGGGGGGGGGTGCAACGCTCCCCGAACTTTTTTGAAAACTAAAACCATTTTAAGAATAACCGATTATAAGTTACGATGGTTGAAATACGCTTAAGTTAATTTCTTAATTTTCATTTCATTATCTTTTATCTCGTTTTTTTTATTTTATTCAATTTTTATTTTATATTATTTTATTTTCTCTTTTGTTAATTTCATTTTCGAAAACATAGAAAATAATTTAAGAGTATGACTGTGACCAGATTCAACGAACCTTCTAGAAAGGCATGTTCAGAATATGGTAACTTTAGGTTATGGAAGTGAATAAATTGGGTTATGGAAGTGAATTTTGTAATATTTCGGAATATGGAAACGAATGTTGGAAGTATGGAAGTTCCGAAGATTGACGGCGTGAAAATGTAGAAAACGAGCTTCGAGCGACCAAGCGCCCAAGGAGCGACCTAGCGCCCAAAACTGAGCGACAAGGTGCTCACTGAGTGACTTGGCGCTTAGCTCGAGCCACCAGGCGCCCTGGTGCTCACCCTTGGGCGTCTTGGCACTCGGCTAGCGCTATGGCACTCGAGGTCATTTCCTGCTCCCCTATAAATACCCAACCTCATTCCGACACACTTCAATAATCAACATTCGACCTAATCCCTCTCGACTTTCGTGCCACGCCTCGAAATTCATGCTCTTCTCTTGTTTCTCCCACAAATACTATCTAGCCAACCCTAAACACGTTAAAACATTATTATAAATCCTAAACACATTATTAATATTATTATTAATTAAGTTCTTCAAGCTCTTAACCTAAGAAGTTGTTTTGATGATTGCACGAAAGGTACTTTGAATGAGACCAACATCATCAAAATCATCATCTTGAATTCTTCATCAAACGAGTTAGTTTATGTGTTTACGTGATTTAATTTCTTTCTTAGAAATTTGACATGTTTTAATATAAATCCATGAAATATTGATTAATTTATTACTTGACTTTTTAATTAAAATTAATCTTGAGTAGAAACATTGTTTTAGCTTTTATATGATTTTCATGCTAGTTGCTTATGGCTTTTAAATCACATAGATATCATGTTTAGTTAAATAAGACCTAAAAGCATGTTCTAATTAAGATAAATATTAGAATTTATTAAATTCCAAAGTGATCACCCATCCATGTTAATTGAAAACTTATGTGTGCATTAACCAAAACCCGCCTATCAAGATTTCTATGTGTTTTAGGTCTAAACTATGCTATAATTCGATACTATGATTATGAAATTACATATGAGAACAATTAGAGGCCGCTATACGCGCGGGGGGGGGGGGGGGGGGACTTGCGACCTACTTTATCCTTACCCTCATCCCCGAATCTAGAGATATGAGATCTTCTTATCCTTGGCTATCATTTTGCCTTCAGGCTAGACCTAATGGAGTTCTATGGGCTCCTTAAAAGAACACGGTGGCGACTTCTGTACTTGGGTTTTGAGCTTCTAGACTCACTCCCTAAGCCAAGCATGCTCACACTATGCAACAAACTAAAGACATTCAATGTCCGTAAAAAGGGCTCGTAGGCCCCCAATGCCCCGGGTCCACAAAAGGCTAATCCTTGTAAGTCTCTGCCCTTTTTGAGAGGATTGTCTTAATATTCTTGTCTACTGCTTCGACTGCTCTGTTAGTTTGAGGTCGATAAGGAGAAGATTCGTGTTGTTGAATCTTGTATTTCATGATGAGTTCCTTTTGCATGTCTTGGATGGTGTACTTGATGTGCTCAAGGTTGTTCACCTTAGTTGACATTAATCCGAAAGCTTAGGTTAGTTGAGTCGAGCTAATATCTATTTCGGCTATTTTGCTTGCGAGGTCTTGGTCACCCATTATTGAATTGGATTATTGTGTTGTTTCTTGTTTAACTTGGATGTAAACCGATATGTCTTTTCAAACTAGTCCTGTACCACGATTTCTAATCCAACCCAGAGGAGTTGTTGGCTTGAGTCATGCAAGACCTATCTTGCAATATTGGACTTTTAGAATTTTTCACTTGTTTTCATACTCTTATTTTAAAATATATGCATGGCCTTATCATGGTTGCTTTCTAACTCTACATGAACACATGATGCATAGTATCTCATCATCCTTTGATTTATTTTTCTTTTTCTCTTTTTCTTTTCTTTTCTGTTTTTATTGGATGATGATAATACTTTTTACAATACGAACGGGAAATGCAACCTATGGGGCTTTATATGCAACTTTAGTTTATGCATGCAACAACTCTCTAAGTGTATAAGGTCATGAGAAAGCTAGAATCCTCTGAAACATTCGTACAAGCAAGCAAACATGTTCATATAACATGTCGCATGTAGCACACCTATGCACGACGTCAACTCCATACCTATCCAAGGTTGTATAGAGGAAACCACAAAAAGGCTTAAGGTGTCCAAAAGGTACCATGACTAGGGTGTGTCCAACTATCCACACCACAACTTAGTGGTAATCCAAGTAGGACATCCATTATGAGCCACATAGGTCACGTGGTTCATGCGTCATGGTTGGGATGGATTTCGATTAAGGAATAGTCCTAGGTAGTTCACCTAACCATCCTTAAAAGAAGTCCCCTAGGTCGTCCCAAGTATAGAACATACCTTAAGAGACGTGTATCCTAAGGCTACCCTCACGTGGGAATTGCATGCATTGCCTAACAAACAAATTCAATGTAATAATTATGAAAATATAAGATTTTTTGAGTTTCGTCCACTCTCTCTTAAATTTAAGGGAAACTCCCTAGCAAAGTCACCAAACTATGGACCTGGAGATTTCTTGATCGTTCCCACGTGCCCTTTTTACAGATATTGAATGTCTTTAGATTGTTTGCATAGTGTGAGTTTGCTTGGCTTAGTGAGTGAGTCTAGAAACTCAAAACCCAAGTAGAGAAGTCGCCACCTTGATCTTTTCGGGAGCTCACGGAACCCTATTAGGTCTAGCCCGAAGGCAAATCGACAGCCAAGGATTAGAAGGTCTCATATCTCTGCATTCGAGGACGAGGATAAGGACAAGAGTAGTTCACACTGTCCCTTTGCGTATAGCGGCCTCTACTTGGTCTCTTATGTAATTTCACAACCATAATATTGAATTGTAGCATAAATATTTACGTTTTATTCCTAAAACACATAGAAATATTGCTAGGTAGGTTTTGATTAATGCACACATAACTTCTAATGACATGTGAGGGTGATCATTTTATAATTAATCAAGATTAAGAAACCTTAAGCCAATTTACAAGATTTATCTTTACTTTATGTGATAGCATGCTTTCAAGTCTTTTAATTAAACATGAAATATGGGTGAATAAAAGCAATAAACATGTAGCATTCATAATCACGTAAACAACCTAGTTGGTGTTTCTACTTAAGAAAGATTTTAATTGAAAACGAGCCATAATTAATTCAATATTTCATGAGTTAATTAAAACATGTCGATTTTCTAAGAAAGAAATAAATCACATAAACTAACGCATATTTGAAGAGCTCAAGGCAATGTTGTTGATGATTTCAGCCTCATTGAAGTACTTTTCATGCGGTAGTCGAGACAACCTCTTAGCTTGAATGCTTGAATAAGATTTTAAAAAATAAATAAATAAAATAATAATAATAATAATAATAATAATAATAATAATAATAATAATAATAACAACAACAACAATAATAATAATAATAATAATAATAATAATAATGACTTGTGATTAGAATTCATGAAGATGCTTAAGAAGGTTTTTTAGGGTTTTAGATGAGACTTTTAGAGAGAGAAAGTAGCACGTATTTTGAGAGAGAATGAGAAGATGTGAAGTGTGAAGGTTGAAGAATGTCGACGTGAAGATGTGAAGGCCGGGCGGAGTACGTATATATAGGGGTCAGGAAGTCGCCGTTGAGTGCATAGGCGTAGGAGGGGCACTGGGTCGCTCAAAAACTAGCGCATGGGCCCCCATTCTAAGCTAAGCGCATGGGCGCCCACTCTACGTTAAGCGCATGGGCACCCACTCTGAGCGCTTGGGCGCTCGATGCTTGATTTCTGGAAGTTTTTCGATTATTCTCCTTTTTCTCAATATTCGTGTCCATACTTCGATACTTACTTCCATATGTCGAAATTCACTTCCCAATTTAACTTTATACACTTCAATAAACCTAAAGTTGCCTTATTCCGTACTGATTCTCCCAGAATTTTCTAGAAGGTTTCACATACGTGGTCGTGTTTGTGCGTATAATTAATTTTCTTAATTTCCGACAAAATAAAATAATAAAATAAAATAAAGTAATTAAATGAAATTAAAAAATTAAATAGAAATGGAAGATAATAATAAAAAGAAATGAACTAAAAGATAATAAAAATAAATAAAATAATAAAATATGAAATCAAAGAAAATAACTTTAACTGCAACTCGACCATCGGAATTTATCCGGCGATCTTTTACTTATTTTATTCGTTATTTCAAGCGTTCAATTTTCGAAAGTTGGACTTATTGCGACGTGGTACACATTAATCATCATCCTTTTAGGTGATAAGTGTATTTTATTCTCATATTTACCCCCTTTTTTGGTTTATTTTGACTCTAACCTATGCTCTTCGGAGCTATTTTGGCTAACATTTGGTTGTATGGAGTTGTTTGTGCTTGTTAGTGACTTTTTGCAGGATTTCGGTGTTTTTGCATTGATTCCNGACTTGTGATTAGAATTCATGAAGATGCTTAAGAAGGTTTTTTAGGGTTTTAGATGAGACTTTTAGAGAGAGAAAGTAGCACGTATTTTGAGAGAGAATGAGAAGATGTGAAGTGTGAAGGTTGAAGAATGTCGACGTGAAGATGTGAAGGCCGGGCGGAGTACGTATATATAGGGGTCAGGAAGTCGCCGTTGAGTGCATAGGCGTAGGAGGGGCACTGGGTCGCTCAAAAACTAGCGCATGGGCCCCCATTCTAAGCTAAGCGCATGGGCGCCCACTCTACGTTAAGCGCATGGGCACCCACTCTGAGCGCTTGGGCGCTCGATGCTTGATTTCTGGAAGTTTTTCGATTATTCTCCTTTTTCTCAATATTCGTGTCCATACTTCGATACTTACTTCCATATGTCGAAATTCACTTCCCAATTTAACTTTATACACTTCAATAAACCTAAAGTTGCCTTATTCCGTACTGATTCTCCCAGAATTTTCTAGAAGGTTTCACATACGTGGTCGTGTTTGTGCGTATAATTAATTTTCTTAATTTCCGACAAAATAAAATAATAAAATAAAATAAAGTAATTAAATGAAATTAAAAAATTAAATAGAAATGGAAGATAATAATAAAAAGAAATGAACTAAAAGATAATAAAAATAAATAAAATAATAAAATATGAAATCAAAGAAAATAACTTTAACTGCAACTCGACCATCGGAATTTATCCGGCGATCTTTTACTTATTT
Source organism: Suaeda aralocaspica (assembly GCA_016808085.1). Lineage (NCBI taxonomy): Eukaryota > Viridiplantae > Streptophyta > Magnoliopsida > Caryophyllales > Amaranthaceae > Suaeda > Suaeda aralocaspica. The sequence continues at coordinate 1,486,299 of PYUH01004001.1, read as the reverse complement.
TATTCGTTATTTCAAGCGTTCAATTTTCGAAAGTTGGACTTATTGCGACGTGGTACACATTAATCATCATCCTTTTAGGTGATAAGTGTATTTTATTCTCATATTTACCCCCTTTTTTGGTTTATTTTGACTCTAACCTATGCTCTTCGGAGCTATTTTGGCTAACATTTGGTTGTATGGAGTTGTTTGTGCTTGTTAGTGACTTTTTGCAGGATTTCGGTGTTTTTGCATTGATTCCGAGGCAATCATATGAGTTACAACTAGATACTAGAAGCCATGGGTTAGAATTGAAGTAATCAGGAAGCTATGATGAAGCCTGGAGTAGCTAGAAGACGAGCCGACTTGATTTAGGCGAAAAAGTCATTTCGCCCAGGCAGTCGGGCGGATTTCGCCCGGGCAGTCGGGCGGAATTTACTTAGCATTTTTCAAGAAGATAGGGGCGAAAACACTGATCGCACCCGATCGGGCGAAATTCGCCCGGGCAGTCGGGCGGATTGCTTCCAAGGCCAAAATCATTCGCTTCGTGAGCCCGATCGGGCGGATTTTGCCCGATTGGTCGGGCGGATTGTCCGGAGCCCGTTTTTCACTCCTTTTGACTCGAGCATTGTACTTTTTATATAAATAGTGCTTGTGTTAGGTCTTTTGGAAGGGAGGAGAGACTAGACTAGAGATTATTTTTTCTCTCATTAGGATTTTTCATTCAGTTTCCCTCTAGAGCTTACTTTTGTCAATCATTCATTCAATACAATTGCAATTTCAGGTTCTTTATTTTCTTCTCTTGTTTTTATTAGTTTATTTATTTTTCCTTAGTTTTAATTGTTAGTAGTATTTTAATTTTAGATCTTGTTTTTGTTTTAGTTCTTGCTTTTGAGTTATTTTTGTTCTTGTTAATTAGTTTAATTGTTGAAGTCATGTTTTCAGTTCCAGTTCTTATGATTAAATTAGTTCCTTTAGTTTCTATTATGCGTGAGTAGTTCCTTTTCTAGGACTAGGGGATCCATGGATTGATTTTGATGCTTGTTCATAATTGTTAGTTGGTTATTAATGTACTTGAATTCCTGTTGTCAACTTTTATTGCTTTCAGTTAAATACTGGCCAGGTTTATTTGTTAGTTTGATATTGTTAAAATCGATGCCGAGAGGTAAGATTACCACAATTAGATCATAAGGACAATAGGCAAAACGAGTCTAAGTGAGCGAGAGCCATTAGAGGAGTTTTGAAGGGGACTAGATTCGAGAGAATTAGTGGACCTTAATTCAAGGAAATTGATAATCTAATTAATTAATTGTGTGCAATTTGTTTGTTAATCTATGGTGAACCGATGTCCTAGACTTAGTCATAAATTCATTCCCTAAATCAACTTAGTTCTAGTTTTAATTAACGTTTGAGTCTTAATTCAACATTCAAAGGCCCTTTACTCAGTGTAAGCTTTTTGGAACTAATAGGTTTAATTGCTTCCCTGTGGATTCGATCCCTACTTCCCTAGCTATATTAGTTAGAGTGGTTTGGTTTACTTTTGATAGGTGTGCGATAGCCTGATCAAATTTTGGCGCCGTTGCCGGGGAGGCAATTTTTAATTCTATTAGTCGGGTTTATACTGTTTTTCTTTTTACTTTTCTTCGTCTCAAAGAACTTTTTGGTTCTTTGAGGCAGTTTCTCATCCTTGCTCGGAGTTACATATTGTGCAGGTTTATAGGTTTATGCAAACCGACCACGAGCCTGACACTTTCATTTTCCCTGAGCCCGAGCGAGTATTTTTGAAGCGGTTGAGACGTAGTAGACGCCGAATTTTTCTTCCCCGATCCGTAGAGGAAACTGTTTCTGATTTGTTTCAGTTTTTCGAGTTCACTTTCAACCCGTTGTTTGAAGGGTATTTAGAGGTCGAAATGGCTGCCGAAGGAGAAGGACAGGGTAGAGGACCACCACCTCCACCACCGCCACCTGCGGCCCGTTCATTGAGAGACTATTCCTTGCCTAGTACGGAGTCTATGGCTGGAGGTTATTCAGTACCTGATACCGATGCTGCTAATTTTGAACTGAAACCGGCTCTTGTGAATATGGTTGAACGAAATCNGGAACGAAATCAATTTTCAGGGACATTGAAGGAGGATCTGAATTTACATTTGCAGAATTTTCTTCAATATTGTGATACTATCAAGCAAATGAACGTTTCTAAGGATTACATTAGGAGGAGAATGTTCCCATTTTCATTGAAAGACAAGGCTAGAACCTGGTTGAATGATCTTAATATGACTACAATTACTTGTTGGGAGGACTTGGCTCTTGCTTTTCAGAGGAAGTACTATCCACCACAGAGAATCGCTTTATTGAGGAGTCAAATTACTAACTTTAATCAGGAGACAGATGAGTCACTTTATGATGCTCGGGAACGGTTTAAAGAGTTATTGAGAATGTGTCCTCATCATGGGCTTGAGAAATGGTTTCTGGTTCAATCATTCAATGGGTTGGGTAATGAGAGTAGAGCTTTGTTAGATTCTGCTGCTATGGTCTATCATGAACCAGAGGTCAAGGCTGCATATGAACTGTTGATGAAATTGCTACTCATAATTCACAGTTTGGTAACCTTAGAGGGCATTCCAAGAAGGGTGGAAAACATGTAGTTTGATGATAAGTATGAGAGTTTAGCTGCACAGATCATTGCCATAAGTCAGAAGCTTGATAAGATTGGTACTACAGCTCCTCCACCATCACCTGTAGCTGCACTTTCGGGATGCACTGACCCTTGCTGTGATTCATGTGGTTCATTCGATCATAGTTCCCCGTCATGTACCAGTTCAGTAGAACAAGTGTGTGCCTTTCAAGCCTATAAGAACAATCCATATTCTAATACATACAATCCGGGCTGGAAGGATCACCCATACTTTTCCTACAAGAACAATAGCAATGTACAGAATCCTCAGCAAGCTATGCCACCTCAGCAGGCACCCCAGCAGATGCAGAGATATGTACCACCACACCCACCAGGTTTCAGCAGGCCACCACTATCAGCACCACCATTGCCAGTTCAACCTAGTGGAGAAATTTCAGAGCTGAAAAATATGATGTTACAGATGCAGAAAAATATGGAGGCAATGCAGGCTCACAACAAGCACCTGGAGACTCAGATAGCTCAGATTGCACAATCCACTGCTCAAAGGCAACCAGGCCACCTTCCATCACAACCTACACCTCCAGTATCACAGGCATCACAGAATCCCCCGAGGGACCATGTCAATGCCATCACTTTGAGGAGTGGAACTGCTTATGAGGGCCCGGAAATGCCTACTGATGATGTTAATTCTGATGTTGCAGGTGGAGCTGAAAAGACCAGTGATGTGGTGATTGAAGATTTGGAGACAGTTCCAGCTAAGGAGGCCGAAGCACCTAAGAAGAAGGTAGATGACACGTCGATTGATACGATCCCGAGGTCACAGGTTAGGTTACCCTTTCCGAACAGGGTAACCAGGAGTAAGAATGATAATCATTTCAGTAAATTTTTAGATATTGTGAAGAATTTGCAGGTTACTGTTCCATTTACTGATTTGATCACTCAAATTCCTACTTATACTAAATTTTTGAAAGATATTTTGAGCAGGAAACGTGAGTTGAATGTGGTGGAGACCGTGGCACTTACGGAGGAGTGCAGTGCTATATTGCAAAACAAGTCACCACCTAAACTGAAGGACCCGGGAAGTTTTTCTGTTCCTTGTAACATTGGCCCACTGTTTATTGACAAAGCTTTATGTGATTTAGGGGCTAGTGTTAGTGTCATGCCTTTATCTATTTGTAAAAAANCTTTGTCTATTTGCAAAAAGCTTGATATGGGTGCTTTGAAGGTCACTAACATTACTTTGCAGATGGCCGATAGGACAGTGAAGTACCCAAAAGGTATTTTGGAAGACGTCCCGGTAAGAGTTGGGAAGTTTTTTTATTCCCGTTGATTTTGTAGTGTTGGATATGGATGAGGATGCACACATCCCTATTATTTTAGGTAGACCATTTTTGAACACTGCAGGTGCTGTTATTGACGTGAAAAATGGGAGTCTAACTCTTTCAGTAGGGGATGATAAGGTTACTTTCAACCTTAATGATGTTTTGAAACGTCCAATGATAGAACAATCATGTCATGCAATTTATACTCTTAATGAAATTGTTCTTAATGACCTGCCTCGATCCCCTAATAAGGATCTTTTGGAGGCTCCTTTGTGTTTGGATTCTCTTGCAGGTGACGGAGATAGTGATGATAACAAGATGTGTCAGGATCCAAAGAAAAGGAAAACACGTCGTAAGACACGTCGAAAGCCTCGGAAGTCATCTCAACATGTTTTTAAGGTGAATAAGATAAATGGCGAGATTCCATGTAAGGATCATGAGACAATTGAGCGAACGGAAACCCCAAGCATCTTTGAATTTTTAACTACATGGGGTTCACGTTCCCTCTTCGACCCTCCTTAAAGTATTGGGTAACACGGTCAAGCTAATAACCTTAAAGGAGCGCTTTGCGGGAGGCAACCCGTAAGTAGTCTAGTTTTCTTTTCACTTTATTTTGTTTCCGTAGTAGTAGTTCATACCTCAACTAAGTTTTATCTATGTTGGTGAGTGAGAGTGAGAGTACTAATGATTTTGGTCAAGTTCGGTTTATGAGTACAGGTCTCAGAACGTTGCTAAGGTGAAAATTTGCAAGGAATTGAACCACCCGTGCTACCGCGGGCTTCGCCCGAGCACTCGGGCAAAATATTCGCCCGATCGGGCTCACGGGACGAGTGAGGAAGGCATGAATTATAAAGGCAAAAATTTCGCCCGAGCAGTCGGGCGAAATTCGCCCGATCGGGCGCGAATTAGTTTTATTGATTTTTAGTATAGATTTATTGCTTTCTTAGGATAGTCATATGGTTTGTACTGCTTGCTAGAAGTAGGAGTTTACATATGACCAAAAATATTATACTGCTTTCTTAGTTTAGTTTTTATTGTTTTTTTAGATTGAATGGTTTGAATGAATTGAGTTTATTTTTGATTTAAGAAGTACCGAATGATTGAATGATGACTTTCCTGTGCCCCGCATTTTATTTAAAAATGTTTTTTATCGATTTGGGCATGTGATGAGTTATGTTTAGGGAATTGCCAACTTGGACTTGAATTTGACTTAGCTTGAAACAATTTCTAATCTTGCCATTATAGCCATGTGTAGAATAGGGGCTTGAACTGTGTTAACGGGAGGATTTGAGCCGCATACATTATTTCTATGCTTGTTTCTTTTCATGTGCGCTTAGTTCCTGGTGCATGTATGATCCATGTTTTGGCTTTTGACTCTAGTAGCTTGACTTTGGTATGTTACATGTCGCGAATGATAAAAGGCATTCATTTTCTAGGAGCTTTCAGATTTTAGGCATTCATTCACAAATTTTCCCTTGATCCTTGTTTTGAGCTTTTTACCCTTCATTTGCATTTTAGCCACATTACAACCTTATTTGGCCTTGTTCTAATCATTTTGATATATGCCCAAGCTTGGCTTGGGGGAGTTGGGGAGTTGTTTTGTTGTTGTTTTGCATTTGTTGGAGGTTTTGGAGGATTGAAAAATTGTGAAAAGGTTGTGGTTAAAGTTTGATAATAGGTCTCACATTAAGGCTCTGCATACCAATGTCGTCTAGGCTAGTTTTAATGAAGAATTAAAATGTTATACTTTTTTTTTGGCCTAGTTATGTATGTGTGATGATTTTGTCCTTGACATGTCATTAAGAGTCGTGAGCCTAAGTTGAAAAAAAATCTTGAAAGTTGAAAAGGAAAAAAAAGAAGAAGGAATGAAAAAAAAAATGAAATGAAAGAAAAAAAAAAGAAGAATTCAAAGATGTTGAAGAAGAAAAGCTTGTGATATTTGGAGCAGTTGAAATGTAAGTTTTAATGGTGTGATGTGATTTCATGTGAATTGGTTTGATGTTGGAGTTGATGTTGGATTTTTGATTGTTACATGTGTATAGCCTGCATTTACCGCCACATTATCCCAAATTCTATCCTACCCATCACCCTAGCCACGTTACAAGCTTAAAAAGACCTTTTTGATCGGCATGTACATATTTTTAGTTCTTGTGAAGTGAGTCAATTGCCAAAGCTAGTGAATATTACTTGCATNTGCCAAAGCTAGTGAGTATTACTTGCATTTCGAGTCGACTTTCACATTAGGATTGAGTGACTACCCTTAAACACTTGCATGAGGTGTGAGATGTGGGTTTGGGTTCTCAAAATTTGCATTTAAACACTTATTGCACTTGCATTCTTATTTGGGATTAAGGGTGAGCTTCATTGTTTATGCTCAATTTTATGTGTGGAGTGACACCGAGTGAGCTACTCTAGTCATCGACTTCTATTTCTCACATGATTGGCTTATTGATTTTAATTTAAGTGGATGGCGGTCAAGGGATTTTGATATGTTGGTATAGGAACTTACATGCTCGGAATTGCTTGAGTTGGTTGTATTTTCAAAAGTTTTGGGGTGAAGTCATGGTTCGGTTTAGTTGTTTGCTTGAGGACAAGAAAAGGTTTGGCTTGGGGGAGTTTGATAAGTGTATTTTATTCTCATATTTTACCCCCTTTTCTGGTTTATTTTGACTCTAACCTATGCTCTTCGGAGCTATTTTGGCTAACATTTGGTTGTATGGAGTTGTTTGTGCTTGTTAGTGACTTTTTGCAGGATTTCGGTGTTTTTGCATTGATTCCGAGGCAATCATATGAGTTACAACTAGATACTAGAAGCCATGGGTTAGAATTGAAGTAATCAGGAAGCTATGATGAAGCCTGGAGTAGCTAGAAGACGAGCCGACTTGATTTAGGCGAAAAAGTCATTTCGCCCGGGAAGTCGGACGGAATTTAGTTAGCATTTTTTAAGAAGATAGGGGCGAAAACACTGATCGCGCCCGATCGGGCGGAATTCGCCCGGGCAGTCGGGCGGATTGCTTCCAAGGCCAAAATCACTCGCTTTGTGAGCCCGATCGGGCGGTTTTTGCCCGATTGGTCGGGCGGATTGTCCGGAGCCCGTTTTTCACTCCTTTTGACTCGAGCAATGTACTTTTTATATAAATAGTGCTTGTGTTAGGTCTTTTGGAAGGGAGGAGAGACTAGACTAGAGATTATTTTTTCTCTCATTAGGATTTTTCATTCAATTTCTCTCTAGAACTTACTTTTGTCAAAACTCAATCATTCATTCAATACAATTGCAATTTCAGGTTCTTCTTGATTTTCTTCTCTTGTTTTTATTAGTTTATTTATTTTTCCTTAGTTTTAATTGTTAGTAGTATTTTAATTGTTTTTGTTTTAGTTCTTGCTTTTGAGTTATTTTTATTCTTGTTAATTAGTTTAATTGTCGTATTCATGTTGTCAGTTCCAGTTCTTATGATTAAATTGGTTCCTTTAGTTTCTATTATGCGTGAGTAGTTCCCTTTCTAGGACTAGGGGATCCATGGATTGATTTTGATGCTTGTTCATAATTGTTAGTTGGTTATTAATGTACTTGAATTCATGTTGTCAACTTTTATTGCTTTCAGTTAAATACTGGCCAGGTTTAATTGTTAGTTTGATATTGTTGAAATCGATGCCGAGAGGTAAGATTACCACAATTAGATCATAAGGACAATAGGCAAAACGAGTCTAAGTGAGCGAGAGCCATTAGAGGAGTTTTGAAGGGGACTAGATTCGAGAGAATTAGTGGACCTTAATTCAAGGAAATTGATAAGCTAATTAATTAATTGTGTGCAATTTGTTTGTTAATCTATGGTGAACCGATGTCCTAGACTTAGTCATAAATTCATTCCCTAAATCAACTTAGTTCTAGTTTTAGTTAACGTTTGAGTCTTAATTCAACATTCAAAGGCCCTTTACGCAGTCTAAGCTTTTTAGAACTAATAGGTTTAATTGCTTCCCTGTGGATTCGATCCCTACTTCCCTAGCTATATTAGTTAGAGTGGTTTGGTTTACTTTTGCTAGGTGTGCGATAGCCTCATCATTAGGCGGGACCAATTGTAGGTATCTACACTGATATTCGACCCTCTTGAGCGTTTGTGCGCCTAATGAGCTCTCATACGCCCACGAGGTCAAATTTTTAGAATTTCCATATTCTGATATTCACTTCCATATTTCGAAATTCACTTCCATATTCCACTTTATACGCTTTCATAAACCTAAAGTTACGTTATTCCGTAGAGATCCTTCCAGAATATTCTAGATGGTTCGCCGTACTTAGCCATACTTGTGCACTTAATTTATTTTCTAAGCTTTCGAAATAAATAATCAAATTAAATTAAAATTAAATAATTAGATAATTTAAATGAAATAATAAACTAAAATAATAAAATCAAATGAAAGTAATCAAAGAAATTAACTTAAGCGTATTTCGACCATCGGAATTTATCATCGATTCATCCGGCAATAATTTTAGTTTTCAAAAAAGTCCGGGAGCGTTGCCCCCTAGACCCCTAACCAGGGCGTTTCACCCCTGGAGCCCGAATCACTAATAGGCAGCGAGACTCCCACCCATTGACCGATGTAATACCCTACATTTTCACGTATTTAAACAAAGTATTTTTGTATTTGTGCATATAATTTTTGTATTTTATTCGTATAATTTTAATATTTTTATTGAAAATTATGTTCAATAGGAATATTAAATAAAAAGAAATTAATAAAAATAAAATAAATAGCAATTTTTGGTTGAAAGTAGTTATTTGTGTTCTAAAATATTATTTTATAGTTAAAAATATTTTAAAAGCTTTTAAAAATAAATTTCAAAGGTTTCCTAATCTATTTAGGAGTATGTATGGGCCTCACCAAAATTCTACTTTGGGGCCTATAAATACCCTATAAAACCTAAAATTTCAAATCTTCATGATCATACTAGTCATTAAGATTCCAAAAATCTAAAGAGAACACGGAGGAAAAAAAAAAAGGGTTGCTAATTTCCGGAAAAAAAATTAGTTCGGAAAATCCGAAGAAAAAAAAAGAGAGAGTTTGTGCCTCGGGATCCGTGCAGCGTCGGACCCCCGCCGTGGCAGCCACCACACCACCGCAGCAGCCACCTCGCGCCACCAGTTGGCCACTGCTGCACTTCCTCCCCGTTTTTGGTATTTTTCGAACTCTTTATAAAAAAAATAATAAAAAAAAATTCTCCTTCTTTATTTTTCTTATTAAATCTTGCAAATCTATGTTTATAATAATGTTTAATCATGTTTTTATAGGTTTAATCATGTTTTGATATAAGTATGAATTGTTTTAAGGCATGAATTAATTTTGTTGTTTATGAAATTATAAATTAGGGTTTGAAAATTTTATGAAGTTATGATTTTATGAATTTTTATTTTTTAAACTTTGATATTATGATCATAAATTATTGTTGGGTGAATTTATGATGATGTTATTAAGTTTAGATTGATTTTTAAGAGTTTTAAACTTATTTTATAAAGCTGTCCAAATTTTATAATCATGAATTTGAGTTGAATAAATATTATGAACATGTTTGGCATATGAAAAATTGTTCTAAAGCCTAGATTGATTTCATAAATATATTAGTAGATTGTAGAAGTGTTTTGGCATGAAATTATAATGTTTTTATAAGTTTTTCATGACTTTAAAATTATAAATAAATCTGAAATTTTAATAAAAACAAGTTAAATTAAGTTTTAAGTGTCCAAATAGTACTAGTATGATCATACATCAATCCTATATTGATATATATAAATTTTAGTATGTTTTATGAAATTTAAAAGTGATTTTAATCATGTTTAACATGATGTCCAGATTTTATAAATCAATTGATTAGGCTTTTAAAGTATGTAATTAGCATAAATTGATCATATAAGTTAAGTTATACATTGTATGAACGATTTGTGTTTTTTTCGGAAGTTTTCAAGGAGTTTTGATAAATTTAGATTGTTGTCCACTTTACTAAAGTGGCATAAAATTTTTATTAAGGTTTAATAAAGCACAAATAAGTCCCGAAAACTAAGTAGTATTGCAATGGAAAAGTTAAAGTGAAGTATGGAATTGAATAGAGACCATATAAGGAAGTTTTGGACAAAGTTTCCAAATTTAGAAGTTAGTTATAGTTGTTGTAGAATTTAGTCAACAAGGTTTTAATTTTGTTTGGTTTTTCCTTGTGTAGGAGACTTTGAACTAGTCACCTTCTAGAAGTTGTGGCAGCAGTTATTATACAAGGTACGTAAGTACTAAAGACAAACATAAGAGTTAGAATGCATGCTTGAACAATTCTTGAATACACGAAATCTTGTATGCTTTTTTTGAATCATGAATTTATATGCATGGGAATTTTGTTTAGCACGTTCTTAAAGTTTGATGAGATTCCTTGTTAAATAGAAAGTTAAATTTTTCTAAGCTTGGATTGGAATGTTATGATCAGTTTAATTTGGCCAATAGTTTATTGATCAAGGAAGAAAGTTATATTTTTTAAGTTGGTTAGTTACTTAATCAACAAGAAAGATAGTTGTGAATTTTTATTCACATAATTAAAAGAAGTTATGAGCAATTATTTTTAGACATGTTGCCACTCACAGTTTAATGTGTGGTCAAGAAGAAACCAAGTTATTAGCCACTCACAGTTAATGTGTGGTACAGGAGGTTCAGTTTGACTAAAGGACACACAAAAGATTAATTTTGTATCACCTCAATTTGAAGATAATTAAATTGGCTTACTTGATTGGATGCATGTTTTTATGTGATGTTGCATGAGAGTCATAACATTTTTTAAGCCTGTTAAATCACGTAAAGTGTAAGAGGACTTGCATACAAACTCTTGGAATGCATATACCTTGATTATGAACAATGGGGGAGTCGTATGGAACAGTGATCTATTACTTCTAATTGGGGTACAAGATGTTGTACTCTTTTCTATTTTTAATGAGCTGTATATCCGTCACTCTATGTGACATAGTAATACCTTCTTGGAGTTGCTCCCATGTTGGTGCCCAATAGGGCGATGATTTTTAAGGAGGAAACCGGTTTGATGCAGGATCCATAATTATAAATTTAGTAATTAATTTAATTGAGTCTATGTACAGGAAAAAGGTTGTCAAAGGTAAGTTGAGTGCATGTTTTATTTCTTATTGTTATTGCATAGTCTTTAGTAGTTATGTGCTCAACTTTGCTGCCTGTTTGTTTTGTGTGCATGGCTTTGTCTTGGACTTGGCCCTAGGATGACCCACTTGTGGTGAGTAGTTGTCTAGTAAAAGAGAAGTTGCAAGTACAACTGAGCATAAGTCATTTCATGATGGGATGGAGTGAGAGCGCTTGCTGTGTTTTGTAGCTTTGCTTTATTTCAATTGCTTATGAAGACTAACATTTATTTTGGATGTTTGGATTTCAAAAGACTTCTAATATTAGTTTTGGTTTGGTTTTTAAGGGCCATTAATATGGTTCCGAAGTGTAATAAGTTCAAAGTTGATTTTTAATTTAAGTGGTTTGAAGTTTAGTTTTAAATTGTTTTGGTTTTAAGACTTCCGATGTAGTACTTTGTTAAATGCCTTAGCCGTTATCACGGTGGCGGTAATAGTTTGGTTTTTCCATATTTAGTAGTTTTAATAAATATAATTCTTATTAATTTATTATGTTTTCCGGAAAAATGAGAAGTAGGAAGTTAGGAAAATCCAGGGTGTTAGAAAGTGGTTACCAGAGCTTAGATTTTGAAATAAAATGAATTTTATTTTGGGATACCCTAAGTTTTATTTTTGGAAAGAGGAATTTCTTAAATTGGAAACTTTTTGAAAATGGAATTTTTTTCTAAAAATGGTAATTTCCAAAAATGGAAAGTTTTGAAAAATAAATTATGTGTGCAGGTATGCAAGGAATTCTGGTATGTATTATGTGTTATTGCTTTAATACCTTGTGGTGACCTCGGGTAGGAAGTTTGGGCATGTAGGATAGACTTTGTTTCTGTTCTTTCATGCATTAAAGTTTATGCTTAAGGTGATGCTTATGTGAATAGTTGGGTTTAAAGAGAATTGTATGTTAGCCACAAGACCTCTTTTTGCAGAACTGTTAGTTTGTTTTTGTTGTTTTGTTTTGGGGAGGATGGACCATTAGTTTTAAGTTTTGTGCAGGATGACATATAGTATGCCTAGTAAGTATACTCAAATAGGAACATTAGAGAAGAAAGACTATGAAAGTCCACCTCAATACGTTTGGAAGATACAGTCCTACTGTTGGTACATGAGTATGGTGTTGAAGTTACCACAATGGGATCAGCCTGACCATGTAGCAGCTTTGATTGTTAGGTGTTTACCCGACCGTTCACCCTACTTAGAAATTAAGGCGAAGTTTAGTGATTTTCATTTTCTTGGAGGCCTTCCAAACTATTCTAAGTATAAGGATGATGTTGGCCAGTGGAGTTGTGATTGGAGGTTCTTGGAAGGGTATATTGCTAGGAAGGAACAGGAGTATCAACAAATGAATGCAAATGAGGAGACCCCGCCCGCACTAAGCCCAGAGGGTAGCCAAGGGAGTGAAGACCAAATAGTAGAGGAGACTCCTACGGGTTCGAAGACTGGTGAATCCAAGGATAGTTCATGTTATGAAATTGAGGACCCAGATCCAGTAATCCCGGTATATGTTGACTTGGTAACCGAATTTGAAGAAGAGAAAGAAGAATCAGATCCTGAGGAAGACATGGAAGGAGAAGGAGAAGAAACAGATGAAGAAATGGGGGATGACACTAACCAGAATTCGTACCAAAGAAATATGTTATGTCAAGAGGCAAGAAGGATAATGTTAATATGTAGAGACTTTGTTTAGAGATAGTTAACTATTGATGTCTGATGTTTTAATGTCTAGTTGAACAGTTTAAGTTATTGTTTACCTTAGTTTGAATAAGTGGCAGTGAGCCATACGAAGTAATGAGAAAGGTTGAGTAATAAATTTATTTTATGAATTAAAGCCTCAAGTAGAATAGAACCAAGGGAATTATTTTTATTTCTTATGTGCTTTATTCTTATTTTAATGGTTGTGTAAACAATCAAGACAAAGTGAATCATTCACTCTAAAAGAATGAAATTTCTTTTATGAGATGAAATGAGGAAGTGCTTTATGATTTAAGTCTATGTTGTCCTAACTTACAGTTAGACTTAATTCAATACAAAGGTCTTTTCCTCTACAGGAGAAATAGAATGGTTGAACGTAACAACAATCAGCTGAATGAAGTAGTAAGGCAATTAGCTACTGTAGCTGAACAACTAGCTGTCAGAGGAAATGGAAATGGTAGTGACCCTGCTGGGGAACTCTTCAAGAAAATTTCTCAAATCAAGCCACCCACTTACCAAGGAGAGCACAATCCAACTGATCTAAAGGGATGGTTGAGAGAGTTTAATAAATTGTTTGGGGCAGTTAAGTGTCCAGAGGAGCTTAAGGTGAACCATGTTGTGTATTATCTTAGAGGAGAAGCTGGTTTATGGTGGTCACAAAATGAGGATGTAATAAGGGCTTTACCAGGATTTAATTGGGAAATGTTTCAGGAGCAGATTCGTAATAAGTTCTACCCTGTGTTTCTACAGAATCAGAAGGCTGAGGAGTTCCTAGAACTTAAGATGGGGAGTACATCTGTTACTGAGTACTACTCTAAGTTTATAGAATTGTCTAGGTTTGCTCCTAAGGCTGTAGCAACTGAGAGGTTGGAAGCTAGTCGTTTTGAGAGAGGGTTACCCTTAGACTTACAGTCACAACTAGTTGGACAGATCTTTAAATCCTTAGATGATTTATATGGTAAAGTTGCACACTTGTATGCCATAGACCAAAAGAAAAAGGAGGTACAGAAGGAAAGCGAGACGAGGGAGAAAAGGAAGGATGGTGGAGGAAACTTCAACCAACAAGGGAATCATGGTGGATATAAGAGACCTTGTTTCAACAATAACTTCCAGGGTGATAGGGGAAACTTTGGGAAGCCTAATTCTGGAAATGGGAATAGGACTCAGGTGGCTAGTCAAGGAGGGCGAGTGTACTTTGCAAGAAGTGTCTCAACAACCACCCAGGAAAGGATTGTGCAGGGAACCCAGTGGCTTGTCGGTTGTGTAACAAACTTGGACACCGTGAGTATGAGTGCTTCTCTAAGTACAAAGGAAAGGAGAGACAGGATTCTCAAGCTAGGGGGAATTCAGTTGGGGGACAACAAAAGGGTTTCCAAGGAAATATGGGAGGAAAGGTGACATCTCAAGCCGGAAGTAGGAATGGGAGTGGAAATGGAAGAGGACAGACTAAGACCTCAAACACTGGAAAGCTGAATGTGATGGCTTGAAGTGAAGCGGATGCTAATAAAAATGTAATCACTGGTAATTTTTCTATTCACTCTCTACCTGTTAAAGTTTTGTTTGATTTTGGTGCAACATACTCTTTTGTTTCCACTAAACTCCTAGAAAAGTTAAAACATGTGTTGGGAAAAGTAGATGCAGTAGATATGTCAATATTGTTACCATCAAAACAAGAAGTGCAATGTTCAAGGAGATATCAAGATGTTCCTATTGAAATTGAAGGAGTGGAGTTTAAGGCTAACCTAATTGAGTTTGATATAGGTGACTTGGAAGTGATCTTAGGGATGGATTGGTTGAGTAAACATAAGGCTGAGATTCAATGTGAACCACAAAAGATCTCGTTGATGAATAAGGGTAAGAAGGTGAGCTATTGGGGGGCAGGAAGACAGAAACACAACAAAATAGTGTCAGTAATGAGGTTTGCTAGGTTTTTAAAGAGAGGTTTTCCAATTTACCTTTGTAGTGTGATGGATGTGGATCAGGTTGAGACCGCTAAACCTGAGGATATTGAATTAGTGAGTGACTTTCTTGATGTGTTTCCGGAGGAGATTCCAGGAATGTCACCTAAGCGGGAGATTGACTATACTATAGACTTAGTCCCAGTAACAGCACTTATTTCCAAAGCACCCTATAGGATGGCGCCTGCAGAAATGAGTGAGTTAAAGGAACAGTTATAGGATTTGTTGGAAAAGGGTTACATTAGGCCTAGTGCTTCACCTTGGGGAGCACCAGTATTGTTTGTAAAGAAGAAAGATGAGAGTTTGAGGTTGTGTATTGATTATAGGGAGCTGAAAAAGATCACGATTAAGAATAAGTAACCATTACCAAGAATTGATGACTTGTTTGATCAATTGAAAGGAGCTACGGTGTTTTCGAAAATTGACTTGAGGTCAGGATACCATCAATTGACGATTGCTAATGAGGACGACATACCGAAAAATGCCTTTCGCACTAGGTATGGACACTATGAATTCACTATTATGCCTTTTGGGTTGACCAATGCGCCAGCAATTTTTATGGATTTAATGAATAGAATCTTTCAATGGTTTTTGGATAAGTTTGTGGTCGTTTTCATTGATGACATCTTGGTGTATTCTAAGAGTAAGGAAGAACATGTGGAGCATTTGAGGACAATCTTGATGACATTAAGGAAAAATGAGTTATATGCTAAGTTCTCGAAATGTGAATTCTGGTTAGAGAAAGTAGCATTCTTGGGGCATATTGTGTCTAAAGAGGGAGTTGAAGTTGATCCAGCCAAAATTGAAGCAGTTAAGGAGTGGCCTACACCGAAGAATGTAAGGATGTACGGAGTTTCTTAGGGTTAGCAGGTTACTATAGGAGGTTTGTGAAAGACTTTTCGAGGATTGCTAAACCCATGACTTCGTTAATGAAGAAAGATTGTAAGTTTGAATGGAGTAATAAGTGTGAAGAGGCATTTCAGACCTTGAAAGAGCGTTTGACTACAGCTCCAGTGCTAACCTTGCCAGATGGAAGTGACTCTTATGATGTGTATAGTGATGCTTCTAAATATGGTTTGGGGTGTGTATTAATGCAAAATAGAAAGGTGTTAGCTTATGCTTCAAGGCTATTGAAACCATATGAGGTTAACTACCCTACTCATGATCTAGAGTTAGCGGCAATAGTGTTTGCTTTGAAAATATGGAGACATTACTTGTATGGAATGAAATGTAGGATATACACAGACTACAAGAGTTTAAAGTACTTTTTCACTCAAAAGGATTTAAATATGAGACAAAGATGATGGCTTGAATTGATCAAGGATTATGACCTAGATATCCAATACCATGAAGGGAAAACCAATATAGTAGCCGATGCTCTAAGTCGTAAAACAAAACATGGAATGAGTACCTTAGTAGTTGCTAATGAAATATGTAAGGACATAGAGAGATTGAGTTTGGAAATAGTGAAGGAGGGGGAGCTGGAAGGAATTCTTTGTAATCTTAGTATCCAACCAAGAATACTTGAGCAAATTAAGAAGAACTAGAAAGGAGATGTGAAACTGGACAGAATGAAGGAAAAGCTAAAAGCAAGAAAGCCTATGGATTTTGAAATTCATGACGATGGAAGCTTAAGGTATAAGGGAAGGTGGTGTATACCACAAAAATGTGAGGATTTGAAGCGAAGAATCATGGAGGAATGTCATAATACCTCGTATTCAGTGCATCCTAGAGGTGATAAACCTTACAAGGATCTAAAGAAGATGTATTGGTGGCCTAGGATGAAGAGACAAGTGGTTGAATTTGTGAGTAAATGTCTTACTTGTCAAAAGGTTAAATTTGAGCATAAGAGACCACAAGAAGAAGTCCAACCACTTGAGATACCAGGATGGAAATGGGATTGCATTTCGATGGACTTTGTAACTTGCTTGCCAAAGTCTAAGAATCAAAATGATACCATATGGGTAGTGGTACCCATGAAAGAGACTTGGAAAATAACACCAACAACAATAGCAATAGCAACAGCAACAACAACACCAACTACAAAAACAGCAGCAACAACAACAACAAAACCTACAACAACAATAACACCAGCAACAGCAACAACAACAACAACAACAACAACAACAACAACAACAACAACTAGAACAACAACAACAACAGCAACAACATCAACAACAACAACAACAACAACACCAACAAACCAACAACAACAACAAAAACAACAACAGCAACAACAAAAGCAACAACACCAGCAACACCAGCAACAACAACAACAACAACAGCAACAACACCAGCAACACTAGCAACAACAACAACAGCAACAGCAACAGCAACAACAACACCACCAACAACAACATTGCAACAGCAACCGCAACAACGACAACAACCACACCAACAACAGCAACAACAACAACACCAACAACAATAGCAATAGCAACAGCAACAACAACACCAACTACAAAAACAGCAGCAACAACAACAACAAAACCAACAACAACAATAACAATAGCAACAGCAACAGCAACAACAACAACAACAGCAACAACAACAACAACAACAACAACAACAACAACAACATCAACAACAACAACAACAACAACACCAACAAACCAACAACAACAACAACAGCAACAAAAGCAACAGCAATAGCAACAGCAGCAACAGCAGCAACAACAACAACAGCAAAACCCACAACAGCAACAACACCGACAACAACAACAACAGCAACAACAAGAACAACAACACCAACAACAATAGCAATAGCAACAGCAACAACACCGAAAACAACAACACCAACAGCAACAACAACAACAACAAAAACAACAACACCAATAACAACAACAACCACCACCACCACAACAACAACAACAACAACAACATCAACAACAACAACAACAACAACAACAACAGCAACAAACCAACAACAACAACAAAAACAACAACAGCAACAACAAAAGCAACAGCAACAGCAACAACACCGACAAAAACAACACCAACAGCAAGAATAACAACAACAAAAACTGCAACACTAATAACAACAACAACCACAACAACTGCAACAACAACAGCAACAACTTGCAGTGTTTGTACCCATGAAAGAGACTTGGAAAATGGAACAACTTGCAAAGGCTTACATAAAACATGTTGTGAGGCTACATGGAGTCCCAAAGGATATCGTGTCGGATAGGGATTCTAGGTTTCTTTCGAAATTCTGGAAAAGTGTTCAGGAGAACTTTGGTACAACATTGAAGATGAGTACAGCTTTCCATCCAGCAACTAATGGACAAATAGCGAGAACCCTACAAACCTTAGAAGACATGCTAAGGGCTTGTGTAATGACTTTCAAGGGAATTGGGAGGATCACCTAGATCTCATTGAGTTTTCATACAACAATAGTCACTACTACAGGAATGGACTATTGCGACGCACAAAATTAGGTTCCTGCGACGCAAAAAAGCGCCGGAAGATCCTTTACCGACGCTTGCAAAAGTGCCGCACAAGTGGATGCCGCAAGGACCTGCAGCGGCGCAATTTGACAACGTCGGTACAGCATACTAAAAGCGTCGCGACTTTCACATGATGCTTTAGCATCTTTTAGAGGCACTTATAAGCGCCGCCATAGTATAGTAGGTTCATAGCTTAGTAGCCTAATGCGATACTTGAAAGTGCCGCAATAACTATAATGTTTCACTATTACACAATCTATAAAGGCGCTATTAAGCGTCGCAAGAGGCAAGGTGCCGCACTTTTTGACCCCATATATCCATCGCACTTTAGCGTCGCAATTGTGCATATGTCATTTCAACTTGTTATTTTTCTATTAAGAAATATAACAGCAGCAGAATTTGTATAGAGAATGATTCAACACACCAAAAAGAAACTAAAAATCAAACTCAATAAATTGTTATGAATAACAAACATTGAAATATTTTCAAGTACCTAAAACCATTCCAAAAAACTACTGCTTAAATCTATACATTAAAACATTATTCATGCCACATAAATCAGTCCATGTAGAAGTTCAATGATACTTTGAATGACGCCCATATGTGATTATGAATTTGCCTCCGTGAGATATCTTTTGAGTTGCAAGCATAACCTATATCAATTGAAAATTTCCATTGTTAGGCCTACATAAATGACATAAAACAAAGGTATCAAATTTATTTGCAACATCAATCTAAACTTTGGCCAAGAGCATAAAAATCAAACTTAAAACCATGGATCAGAAAGTACTTTTCCCAAAACATCAGATAATTAGTCACAAATTTGTTTGTTTGACAATCAACACAAAGTAATAAATTATGAATTTTCAATAGAAATTTCGGCAGAGTCTCCTTTGTAAATTGGATGAACCATCCCAAAATGGGACTATTTATAGCCTGTAACCTGTTTCAAACATATCCAAGAACGAACCAACAATCCAATCATGAATCTAGGGAATCACCCAAACAACCATTGTTTTTCCGGTATCCACAATTATAAGGAATCAAGTAACAAAGAACAAATCAATTAGAACTGATACACAGTTGCTTGTGTCAAGTCAAGCCAAAAGATAAATTCAAATACCACCATTATTTTCAGAGAGGAAGCAACAGTTCATCTCATAACCACAACCAAATAAATTGATACGAGAAGTATATAAGAGGAATTGTATTTACCTAGTTAGGATCAGAATTTTCATGCTCTTCCTCCGATTCGAACTCATCAGAATCAGATGTGCTAACATCAGATTCAGATTCATCTGAGAAGGTAATGTTATGATCTTCCAGCTTTCTCTTCACTTTAATAATAGTTTTGCCTTGCCTTCTCACAAGATTTGTCAATCTTTCGACCTTCCCCTTTAATTGGCGAAAATAATGCATAAATGCTACTTCATCCTCAGTGGACATGTTTAGATTAGTGCATGACCGGGGTATAGAAGGCTCTCCTACGTCTGATGGCTTAACACCTAATCCTAAACCACGAACACGGCCAAATTGATCTTTTCCCAACACTTGTGAAACTGGATCATTATCTAAGTTTTCTTTGTCCCCTTGCTCTGTTATAATTTTCTTGATCTGATTCTACAAAGCATAAACAATTATGTGATTAGCAATTGCAAAATGGAACATAAATTTTGAAAATAAGAAATTCAGAAAAAAAAAAACAGACCGTTATATCTGCTTCTGATTCATGTTTGTGGCATTCTATATAAGTTTGAGTTCGTGATGGGCTCTTGTTCAATCTTTTTTTCTAAGCATTCAAAAAAATACAAATCACAAGCAAAAAAATAAGGATGACAAGTCAAAATTAAGTAATTAAAACATGTCCAATTTAAAGGATGTAAACATCTATCATACCAACTCTTCACGAACACGAGCATGACTCTTAGTACCAGTGGTATGTATCGGCTTTACTTTAGCCTTGCTATGTGATTCTTTACTACGCTTGCTTCTTTTCTGTGAAATTAGTGTAAGAGATTTACAGTCAATTGGAATTATTTAGCGCCAATACCAGTTTTGATAATAATAAAAAGAACATAACCCTGCACAAATTTACCTTTCCTTTCTCTGACCTCCAGAAATTAACAAGGCTAACCCATAGATCATATAGAACATCAGGATCTGGGCAATTATCATACAGGGTGTTGACGTCAGTATCATCATCGTACCCTCTCCCTTTCAAGTTGCATTTGTGATCTCTCCATTTGTGCCCAATAGATTTCAGTATCCATTTCTCAAGTGATTTCGGGTAGAGAAATCGCCTCTATATGAATATAAAGACGGATTTTAAAAATTATAACAATAAGATGTAAATATGTTTCGTTAAACTTATTGTATATATATAACAACAACAACAACAACAACAACAACAACAACAACAACAACAACAACAACAACAACAACAACAATAATAATAATAATATGATGCTTAAAAATTACCTCAACTTCTTCTAATATCATTTTCTGGTTGTTTTTATTGCAACCTTTCTTCAAAAGATCCCATCTTGTGTAAGTTAAAGAGCAAAGTGACCCATTTCTNACATCATGTGTAAGTTAAAGAGCAAAGTGACCCATTTCTAGCCACTGTTCCACAAAAATAGCCTAATACTCCTCCTTCTTCTCCAATTGGTTGATTCTCCTTATTAATCTCGATTACTATCCGTTGTCCTTCTGGCAGATTCCATACATCTGCCAAAACAGTCTTCCCACGTCTTCTATTCCCATTTGAATCTGTTCGTTCAAAAATAGATTACATCTTTAAAGAATTTCAACAACTTGAATCATAACTTCTTCAATCTTATTCTAGCATTAAAAGAAACCATGTGATGCATAATAAAAGACAATTTGATAATAGACTATACAGTACCTTCCACAGTGTACTCGTACATTCGTTGATCTGCATTTCCACTCACATGACGACTACAACCACCTTCCTCTTGCCGTGAACTGCTTTGCATCGATAGATTTTGATCTCTCTGACCTTGTTGTTGCCTTTCATTGAGAGGAACTTGATCTCTTAATTTGGTTCCCATTTTGTCCTTGTTCAGAAGGATTTTGAACTCTATGACCATGCAGTTGACGTTCATTTGAAGGAACTTGATCTCTTTGGTTCCGTGGTCCTCTTTCATTAGGAGGATTATTACCCCTTTGACCTTCCTGCTGCAATTCATTTGAAGCGGTTGAATTTGTTGGACACCTTTGCCCACTTTCACCATTTTGTCACTTGTATTAGTAGCCAATCGCAATCTCTTACCCTTGCGCACCACCATACTCCTTTAATAGAAAGAAACTTAAAAGAAGCATCATTTCACAATATCATATAGCAAATTGTTATTCAGCAAGACAAAAAGAAGAATTAAAAACAACCCATAGCAACAACAAATATATAACAGCAACAATCAGTTTAATTAGCTAGCTAAACGAGACATAAAAACAGTCACCAAAATATTCAGCAATAACATCAATACACAATAAAAAAAGGTTTCTCAAATTATTACTAACAATGTCAACAGCTTCTACAAAAAATTTAAAAAGAACAATTTAATATATCAAACAAGGATTCAAGAATCTTCATTGTCATCTACCGTGGTCGCTTCTACACCCCTCCTAAGCCAACTGTGATTTCCGTTTTCATCAGTTAAAATATTGTTCAAAAATGTGACATGATATGGTTCTTCTTCTGTTGTCGCATGACGTCGTCATCTACCAAGTCATATTTATCTTGGGCTTCATTTTTATAGCAACCGACCATTGTGGATTGTTTTGGTCTTGTATGTAAAAGACTTGTTCAGCTTGCGCTGCAAAAATATATGGTCGTGCTCTATGTTTTCCCCTGTATTCGTTAATCGAGAAGTGATTGACTGTGTGTAACCTAATTTATCCTTCTTTACACCTCTTCCACTTGTAGGGTCAAAACCATTCACATTTGAACAATACAACTGAATGTCCTCCAAAGTATTTCAGTTGTATGATATCTACTATTTGACCATAGTACGCAACATCTCCCAAAATGGGTTCCTATCACTAGAACTTGCATAGCTGATGTTTTTGCAATAACCACGACACCACTATTTGAGTACACTTGTCAAAACGCTTGGATCTAACGTCGCCACCTTGACATCCCCCGTATTTTGTGACAGCATCGATGGACCCCGTGCAAGCATTTAATTTCCTCCTTTAAAGATTCTATGCCACATAGTTTCCTCCCATTTTGTTCCTATTTAAAGTGCCATATAACAATACATGATCCAATTAAAAAAAATAAAAAAAATTAATAATAAATTAATAATAATAATAATAATAACAAAAAGAAGAAATTGATAAATGACCCCTAACTTCTGTCCTGAACCAATCATGATACTTCTTTGGTGCGCTCAATGTCTTTCAATGTTAAACGCTTGGAACGACTTCGTTCTTATGTTCTGAAGCATGTACTCTTAAAAAAGGAAATAATATATAACATAAAAAATAGCCTTATTCTTTGATTTATATTTATGAAATAGCCTTTATCTTTGATTATAAGTATGAAAATAACAGATTTATATATGAATTATGTAATTTTGTACTTACTGTAAAAATTCAGCGGACACCCGAACAGTGAATAGCACAAACGATGTGCTTGTGCTTGCTAATTTGGCAATAGTGCTGACTTAGGCTTCCCTAAAGGCTGCCCCACTTGTGAAAACACCGTTTCTCAGCCATATTTGGATTATCTACCACTGAAGCGTCATTATTAATCTTGAAAACAGCCTAAATATCAGATAAATCCATCAAGGTATGTAGAACAAAAATTAACACACTCGAGAGTGCAATAGATTTGCAATGGAAGCCTAGGATGAGCTTATTACGCACATGTGATTTCAATGACCCAAGGTACCTCTTGACGAAGTACATCCATATAAAAAGCACTGGTCCAACAATCCTTGCTTGGGTAGCTAGATGCAAAACCAAGTGTCAAATAAGAGAGAGGTTTCAAACACATCCTGGTGGCAAATTATATGGTACCAAGACAACCGGCCAACAACTATGTGCAAAGCTCATCACCCAAAAGGATTAAAACCATCACTAGCAAGCCCAAGCCTTACATTGCGACTCTCTCACCGAACGCTGACTGGATACCTAGTGTCAAATGATTTCCATGCTTCAGAATAGCTGGATGT
The DNA here is from genome assembly GCA_016808085.1 of Suaeda aralocaspica. Lineage (NCBI taxonomy): Eukaryota > Viridiplantae > Streptophyta > Magnoliopsida > Caryophyllales > Amaranthaceae > Suaeda > Suaeda aralocaspica. The sequence continues at coordinate 1,462,903 of PYUH01004001.1, read as the reverse complement.
CTTAGCACCCCTTCTTCTTTTAAGCGTCTTCATTATGCCACTCATTAAGGTGGCAGTTTTTTTAGACATATACAACCTCTTAAGTCTTGGTATTAACGGAAAAATACGTAATACTTTTGCAGGGGCTCCTTTCTTTTTCTTTCTTCTGTTAAAGTTGTCTGCTCATTTGAGTTCTCACCCTTGGAAGTACACAAATTGAGCATTCATCATCATTACCCTATCTTTCCAATACAATTGACAATGATTTGGGCATGCAGAATATTAACAATACCCAAGACCTAACTTCTCAATGACCTTTTTGGCTTCTGCAAACGACTTTGGCAGATTTGCAGTACTTGGAATTGCATGTAGTAAGAGTTGAAATAAATCATTAAGAGACTTATTAGTCCATTTATTAGTGCTCTTTATATTAAATAAAAGCACTAAGAAAGACAACTTAGTCAATTGACACCCAGGCCATAGTTCTTGCTCAGCATCTTTTAGCAAGCTATAGAAACTTTGTGCGTCTCTGTTAGGGCCCGGTACACCTTCATCCATGTTCTCACCATCAACCGGGTCACCATCTACACGACCATATATGTCATGCAGCATCTGACGCATATCCATCCCATCACAGTCTCATTTCTACCATTGGTTCTATAGGAGTGGAGTACGAGAACTTGATTCATACTCTCCCCGTGAAAATTCCATGTTGAATAATTACGCATCATTCCATTATAAGCAAGTGATAATTTACTTCATCAGTATTCAATAGCGTATTATTAAACACATTTTATGCAAGGACATCTAAGCTTGGCATCAATGGTTAAAGTCCTATTAGCATAACCATGAAGCCATCAACCCCTACTCGGTATTCTGGTGTTTTTATTGGGAAATTTAAGTATTCCTTGATTGTTCTCAAATCCATGAAATTTAAACTGAAAATAGCAAAACCTACCAACTATTTTAAAAAAACTACAATAAGAAGAAAAAAGAACACACGTTTGAGTAGTTGATCACAAAAAACAAAAAAATTTGTACCTAAAAATTGAGCAAGGGAAAGTAGGTTTAATATATAAGAAAGAAAGATGTTAGCACCATTATTTAAAGTATATGCACAATTATGGGATGACATGACTATGATTTTTCCTGTTCTTTTAGTACTTGTTAGAATTATGCGGAGCGACCGAGCGATATACTATTAGACATATTATTAGTAACTACACTTTTTATCATATTATTTATTTATTTATAAATCTTCAACACAATGATCCTCTACTCCTTAACACACTACAAGCGTCATCAAAAATGTTTACTAGTAGCAAATGTAAACCTTGCCTAAATCGTCCAATAGGCAAAATTAGCATTAGTAATGGTACTAACTCATTAACAATGACAAAGAACTTCCATTAGCTCTAAGGATAAGTCATTGTCCAGTGTCCACATACTTTATAGTTGAAATCCAAACTTTGCAAAATAATTTACAATTTATAACTATTCAAGTAAAATCAATAAAAGAGAAATTCTTCAAATACGGCGGAAAGATAGCATAGAGGTTGTTTTGCACAACGTTTAATGGAATATGGAATGCCAAAACCAAATAAGAAACAGATTACATGAGAGCTTAAATGCCACAAATCCCAAAAACAGCTACAACCAAACAGCTATACATAATTTTATGCCAAATCATCTGAAATCTACAAAAATGAACCCAAAACCTGCAGGCTGAAAAAATAGTAGCCAGCAGGTCAAACAGCAAAACAATCAGCCTCCTGCACTCAGCCAAACCCCAACCATCATAGCCAAACCAGCAAAACATCTATCTATCACCTTAAATTAATTACGTACCACTATTTACTCCCCTATCTACCTGCCTACACAACTTGAATTAAAGAAGGTACACCAATTTAATTATTGTCTTCTGATAATTTGACAAATATATTGTATGTAATTGTAGCATACGGAATATATGGAAATGAGACTGTATAATAAAATTCGGGCCATAAACAATAACTTAACTATATATGTTCAATATATGTTCTTTGCAATATATGTTCACTTTTATGAGATTTTTTTTCCAGACAAAGGAAATATTTTGTATCATATAAAAATAAGTTAATTACTAAGTTATACGCAAGTGATTGACTATTAGCATGCATTATCATTCCATTATGGGTATTTTCTACTTTAATACAACAATAATGCTTCCACTAGCAAGAAAAACCAAGGAGGAAATAGGATTATTATTATTATTATTATTATTTTTTGGTAAAATGTGAGAAATTTTATTACCAAAACGGAGAAAACATACAACCTAGAAAGCCATCCCTAACCAAACTGACTCAGTCCAGTTAAGACGGCTCAAAACAAATCAAGCTATACAAGAAAAATCAAAAGAAACCACACAAAAGCAAGCAAATCAGCCCCAAAACACTCAGCTAAAGAGCCCTATTCACAAAGGCCCAGTCAGCCAACCAACACTGCGCAACAAATCTGCTTACCCAAGGACCACCCTCACACCCACAACCAGCAATAGATGAACAGCCACACAACTACACCACCACTAGCAGCTTTGAAACCAACATACAAAACCAAAGCAGCAACACTGCACCAACACTAGTTCACAGCAACATCCAAGCCCAGACAGCCAGCCTAGGGAGCAAGCAACTGCCATTTCCTCAACGAAACAGTGAAACTGCTCACCAGTACTGCCTTCCCAAGAAAACCACCCTCACACCCTCCAAACACAAACCAGCCTGAACTACAAAACCTGCTCACCAACAGCAACTGAAACCAGCAAACCCAACAAACAACCAGCAGCACAAGAGCTCAAACACAGCAGCAAAACCAACCAAAATAACCTGCAAACCAGCCACCAACAGCCAACAACCAGGCACTCACAGCATTCCCAGTCAGCCAGCCTAGGGAGCAAGCAAACTGCCAAACCAAAACCAACCAGCAATGACAACAGTAAAACTGCTCACCAGACCTGCCTACCCAAGAACCGCCCTCGCACCCTCCTAACACAACCAGCCAAGCCTGCCATAGAAAACCAGCCTCAGCTCACCAACACCAACTGAAATCAGCAACACAACAAGCACAGCAAGCAAGCCACCATAGCAACAACTTGCAACCTGCAACAAACCCAGCAGCCCAGAATTGATACTGAGCCACACTACAAACTCACAACACCCAGCCTACAGAAAGGAGCAACAGGCCACCATAGCAATCAACAGGCCACCACAGCCCAGAATTATTATTATTATTATTATTATTATTATTATTATTATTATTATTATTATTATTATTATTATTATTATTATTATTATTATTATTATACACCTCCTAAACATGACCTAAACCTAATTCCATCAAACCTCCCAGTTGAAACATCACCATTCAAACAACCTAACACTCATTCTCAAACAAAGAATTACACCCCTAATCTCCAAAACAAAACGATTTCACCCAAATTAAGGCATAACAATGAAAAATTAGGGGAAACTCAATTAAACAATCATAATCAAATTAATCAAAACATTCACAAAAAATATGAATATAAAGAAGAAAACTTACTAACAAGAGCTTGACGATAAGCTTGAGAAACTTCACGAATTAAAATCCAGAAACTTCACGAATTAAAACCCCAGAACCTACTTCACGAATTAATCACGAATTCTTGCTGCCTGCCATTATTTACATTCACAAATCCAAATTATTTACCAATTAATATAACAATACATTAGAAATTAAATACAATATTATGCGAAAAAAATTTAAAGATTAAATTTGAAAAAGATACCTCGATTGAGAGAACGATTGGAGGAACGATTGAAAAAGATACCTCGATTGAGAGAAGCGATTAGATTAGGATTTTGATTAGGATTTTGATAGAATTAGAATTTGATAGAATTGGAGGAATATAGAATTCGATTGAGAGAGGGATTTTGATTAGGTTTTTGTTTTGATTAGGATTTCGATTGAGAGAGGGAATTGGAGCAAACTGCTGCAGCGCTGATCCGTAGTGGAAGAAGTGGGAGTTTTTTTTTTTTTGACAATGGAAGTGGGAATTTTGATTTTATTAAAAAGTAAGTGGCGGGTTTGTTTTGTCCTTTACCAACGCTTATCTGCAGCGCTTTTGTTATGCGCTTCTACATTGAGCGTATTTTAATTGAATTAGCACTTTTATTGGGTTGCGCGTCTAATTAAGCGCCTCAATAGGCTTGTTTTGTACTAGTGAGTTACCATGCAAGTATTGGCATGGCACCCTTTGAAGCGTTGTATGGAAGGAAGTGTAAGAGCCTGGCCTTTGTGTTTGAACGACATAAGTGAAACATTGATTCTAGGAACTCAATTAATAGAGGAGACCACCGAGAAAATTAGACTAATACAAGCAAAGATTCAAGCAGCACAAGACAGACAAAAGTCCTACGCGGATCAAAAACGCCAAGAAGTTGTGTTTGAAGTTAGCGATAAGGTGTTACTTAAGGTATCACCAACGAAAGGAGTGATGAGATTTGGAAAGAAAGGAAAGTTGAGCCCAAAGTACATAGGACCCTATGAGGTCTTGCAAAGGGTTGGAAAGGTAGCTTATAAGCTAGCACTACTTTGGAGTTGAGCAAAGTTCATAATGTTTTCCATGTGTCTCAACTAAGGAAGTATGTGCCAGACGAGTCACATGTGTTACAACCTGAAGCAATAGAGTTAGAGCAAAGTTTGACTTATGAAGAGAGGCCAATTAAAATCCTAGACAGTAAGGACAGAGATACTCATAGAAAGAGTGTCAAAATAGTGAAAGTGTTGTGGTCTAACCAAGAAACCGAAGAAGCTACTTGGGAAGCTGAAGATTTGATGAGACAAAAATACCCAGAGCTCTTTCAGGTTAGTAGTAGAGTTACGGGGACGTAACTCGATTCTTAAGGGGGGTAGAAAGCGACTTGTTTTTCGCGCGTTTTACCCTCAATTTTGCAAGTTTTTACGAGTTTCTATGACTTTTAAGTAAGAAGTTTTATGTTTGTCTAATGAAAGTTGTCAAGTAAGTGTCTAAAGTCTACAACAACATAGTGTTTCAGTAACAAAGTATGAAGTAAAAATAGTCTCTATTCAAATTCCATACACTAATCTACACAAAGTTTCGGGACGAAACTTCTCTTAAGGGGGGTAGACTGTAATACCCCACATTTTCACGTATTTAAACAAAGTATTTTTGTATTTTGTGCGTATAATTTTTGTATTTTATTCGTATAATTTCAATATTTTTATTGAAAATTATGTTCAATAGTGATATTAAATAAAAAGAAATTAATAAAAATAAAATAAATAGCAAGTTTTGGTTGAAAGTAGTTATTTGTGTTCTTAAATAATATTATATGGTTAAAAATATTTTAAAAGCTTCTAAAAATAGATTTCAAAGGTTTCCTAATTTATTAAGGAGTATGTATAGGTCTCACCAAAATCCTACTTTGGGGCCTATAAATACCCTATAAAACCTAAAATTTCAAATCGTCATGATCATACTAGTCATTAGAATTCCAAAAATCTAGAGAGAAAAGGGAGAAAAAAAAGGGTTGCTAATTTCTGGAAAAAAAAAGAGGGAGTTTGTGCCTCGAGATCCGTGTAGCGCCGGACCTCCACCAATTCATGTAAATTAATGCGGAAAGGGTTTTCAACTTGAACATTAGTCGTCCTAGTAGGGTCGGCAAACTGCTTTTCAAACCAATCAGCATCAGCATGGGCTTTGGCCGGACCTTTGAACTTATTNCGGCAGCCACCGCACCACCGCAGCAGCCACCGCGCACCACCAGTCGGCCATCGCTGCACTTCCTCCCCGTTTTTGGTATTTTTCGAACTCTTTATATAAAAAATAAAAAATAAAAATTCTCCTTCTTTATTATTCCTGATTCAATCTTGCAAATTTATGTTTATAATAATGTTTAATCATGTTTTGATATAAGTATGAATTGTTTTAAGGCATGAATTAATTTTGTTGTTCATGAAATTATAAATAAGGGTTTGAAAAATTTATGGAGTTATGATTTTATGATTTTTTATGTTCTAAACTTTGATATTATGATCATAAATTATTGTTGGGTGAATTTATGATGATGTTATTAAGTTTAGATTAATTTTTAAGGGTTTTAAACTTATTTTATAAAGCTGTCCAAATTTTGTAATCATGAATTTGAGTTGAATAAATATTATGAACATGTTTTGGCATGTGAAAAATTGTTCTAAATCCTAGATTGATTTCATAAATATGTTAGTAGATTGTAGAAGTTTTTTGGTATGAAATTATGATGTTTTTAAAAGTTTTTCATAACTTTAAAGTTTATAAATAAATCTGAAATTTTAATAAAAACAAGTTAAATTAAGTTTAAAGTGTCCAAATTGTACTAGTATGATCACACATCAATCCTATATTGATATATATAAATTTTAGTATGTTTTGTGAAGTTTAAAAGTGATTTTAAGCATGTTTAACATGCTGTCCAGATTTTATAAATTAATTAATTAGGCTTTTAAAGTATGTAATTAGCATAAATTGATCATATAAGTTAAGTAATACATTGTATGATTGGTTTGTGTTGTTTTCGGAAGTTTATAAGGAGTTTTGATAAATTTAGATTGCTGTCCACGTTTCTAAAGTGGCATAAAAATTTTATTAAGGTTTAATAAAGCACAAATAAGTCTTGAAAACTAAGTAGTATTGCAATGGAAAAGTTAAAGTGAAGTATGGAATTGAATAGAGACCATATAAGGAAGTTTTGGACAAAGTTTCCAAATTTAGAAGTTAGTTATAGTTGTTGTAGAATTTAGTCAACAAGGTTTTAATTTTGTTCGGTTATTCCTTGTGTAGGAGACTTTGGACTAGTCCCCTGCTAGAAGTTGTGGCGGATCACAGTTATTATACAAGGTACGTAAGTACTAAAGACAAACATAAGAGTTAGAATGCATGCTTGAACAATTCTTGATTACATGAAATCTTGTATGCTTGTTTTGAATCATGAATTTATATGCATGGCAAGTTCTTTTAGCATGTTTTTAAAGTTTGATGACATTCCATGTTAAATAGAACGTTAAATTTTTATAAACTTGAATTGAAATGTTATGATCAGTTTAATTTGGCCAATAGTTTATTGATCAAGGAAGAAAGTTATTTTTTTTTAAGTTGGTTAGTTACTTAATCAACAAGAAAGATAGTTATGAATTTTTATTCACATAATTAAACGAAGTTATGAACAATTATTTTTAGACATATTACCACTCACAGTTTAATGTGTGGTCAAAAAGAAAGCAAGTTATTAGACACTCACAGTTAATATGTGGTACAGGAGGTTCAGTTTGATTAAAGGACACACAAAAGATTAATTTTGAATCACCTTAAGTTGAAGATAAGTAATTGGCTTACTTGATTGGATGCATGTTTTTATGCGATGCTGCATGAGAGTCATAACAATGTTAAACCTGTTAAATCACGTAAAGTGTAAGAAGACTTGCATCAAAACTCTTGGAACGTATATACCTTGAGTATGAATAATGGGGGAAGTCGTATGGAACAGTGATCTATAACTTCTAATTGGGGTAAAAGACGTTGTACTCTTTTCTATTTTTAATGCGCCGGATATTCGTCACTCTATGTGACATAGTAATACCTTATTGGAGTTGCTCCCAAGTTGGTGCCCAATAGGGCGATGATTTTTAAGGAGGAAACTCGTTCGATGCAGGATCCATAATTATAAATTTAGTAATTAATTTAATTGAGTCCATGTACAGGAAAAAGGTTGTCAAAGTTAAGTTGAGTGCATGTTTTATTTCTTATTGTTATTGCATAGCCTTTAGTAGTTATGTACTCATCTTTGCTGCCTGTTCGTTTTGTGTGCATGGTTTTGTCTTGGACTTGGTCCTACCATGACCCACTTGTGGTGAGTAGTTGTCTAATAAAAGAGAAGTTGCAGGTACAAGTGGGCATAAGTCATTTCATGATGAGATGGAGTGAGAGCGCTTGCTGTGTTTTGTATCTTTGCTTTATTTCAATTGCTTATGAAAACTAACATTTATTTTGGATGTTTGGATTTCGAAAGACTTCTAATATTAGTTTTGTTTTGGTTTTTAAGGGCCATTAATACGGTTCCGAAGTGTAATAAGTTTAAAGTTGATTTTTAATATAAGTGGTTTGAAGTTTAGTTTTAAATTGTTTTAGTTTTAAGACTACCGCTGTAATACTTTGATAAATGCCTTAGCCATTATCACGGTGGCGGTAATACTTTGGTTTATCCATATTTAGTAGTTTTAATAAATATAATTCTTATTAATTTACTATGTTTTCCGGAAAAATGAGAAGTAGGAAGTTAGGAAAATCCAGGGTGTAGTTACAACCGAGCAGCGAGACACCCGTATAGATTATGGAGTGAGGTCCAATAGGTGAACGTCGAACATTCGACACAAATTGGGTTATTCTTTTCAAGAAATCATCTTCAGACATTGGACCTATTGCGACGTGGTGCACTTTAATTATCGGCCTTTAGGAGGGACCCGATGTAGGTATTTTACAGGTGGTGACTTATATACTTGGGTTTTGAGCTTCTAGACTCACCCCTTAGTCAAGCGTACTCACATTATGCAAACTAACAAAGACATTCGATGTCCGTAAAAAGGGCACTTGGACTCCCCAAAACCCCGGGTCAGTTATTAAAGAAACTGTCTTGGAGTTCGTGCAACCTCAAGTGTTGCTAATAAATAGTAATACGTAACGTAAGTAGTATATATATTCACGAATTGGTTTTTTTAATAGAATTTCACACTGAAATTTATAAGTTGCGGCCTTTTGACGAGTTACACTTGTACATATTCATATGAGATATTATTTAATTTGTCGTATTGTCTATTTTTCGATTGTCTAATTTTTAATAATTTTTATGGGTTTTTCTAAATGGTGTCCTTAAGGTATTGGGTTTTCTACGTTGTGTCCTTTCAAATTAAAACTTCCATGTGGTGCTCATAAGGTTCCTTAAATTACTATGTGATGACCTTGTCATTACATGTATGTTAAGTGTTTGTTAATTGCAAGGGAAAATGGAACAATATAGGCCTCGAGGAAACACAAATGAACCACCAAATTGAGTTTGAGATTGTGACATTTTTAATGAAAAAGCCATGACTTAGCAACTTAATAAACCTTATGGGCACCATGTGAAAATTTAAATTGGGAGGTCACAACATAGAAAACTCAATAACTTAGGGGTATTATGTAGAAAAATCCAATTTTTATTTATACATAGTCAGAGATATTAATGTTTTACAGGTATGCTATGCATCAAAAATTATGAGAATAGTATATGGAGCAACTAAAACGTGTGAATGGAAGAATGAGAAGTTTGGTGAAGGAAGTTTCTAGTAGAATGTTCTCCGGATGGATTTTGGTCTTTCAAATGGTCTTTCAAAAAAAAAAAAAGTATGAATGGCAAGAGAGAGGTATAAATGGTCTTTCAAAGGTTTGGTATTTTTTTTTAATTCCGAGAGATTATAGAATCGATTTCCACCACTTACCTTTGTGGCTTCCCAGTACAAAGAAAATATGAATAGAAATTATCGATTTTTATGAAATCAATTTTTTCAAAAAAAAAAAAAATTAATTCTACACGGCACCCCGAATGCCTCCGAAATAACCTAGTTGCTATTGCTTTTGCACTTTGTAAAAAAAAAATAATAAATATTATTATTAATTAATTAATTAATTAATAATAAATGAATAAAAAAGCTACTCCCTAATAGAATAGAACTCCCAAAAAAGTAAATAATAAATAACACAAGCATGTAATATACAAAGGAAAATAAAAAATAAAAAAATAACAGTAAATAAGTATAAAAAGCTTATAAAATGCGGAAAAGATCAAGAAATGATTGCTATTAGTGAAAATTGTGATTTGTTACAAGGTGGAACTATTTAAATCACATAAACAAATTTCCGTGATATCTAAACCTAAGTATACAAAAAGAATGGGCATAATTTACAAGTGCTGCTTTTCCTGAGGCATAAATTATACAGCTGGTTTCCTTCCAGCAATTACACTATTTATCATCAACTTAAGCTAGAAAAAAAAATGTACAGTGTCTTGTCCCTTATAGAAGCATATTTAGCTCAGAAAGATCATCCATCGGTATTTCAAGACCCATCGAATCATGATCTTGCAAACCATCCTCATCAAAATTTAACCAAGTACTCAGATCTTGATGTCCTTCAAATTCATTTGCCACACTAAGATTTTCAATCGAATCTAATTCACTTAATGGCAAGTTACTGAGGTCCAACACATCCTTGCACTCTTTAGATGAATCCAGAATATTCCCTGGGGATACGAGTCCATCATGTTTCCTAGCATTGGCACCCAGGTCACTGGGAACATTACCTGAAGATTGTACCGAATGTGAAGACAACTGTGCAGCCTTTTGCTTAGGTTTTGATTTTGTCTTTCGATCACCCTTCACGTTGGAGATTGATGGACGGCCTGCTTTGGCACCAGAATCTCTCTCACTTCTCTTTCCCTTAGCTCCACCCGAAAGGGATGACCCAAGTGTTGCTGTTGATCTTAGGGCAGGATTTACTCCAACATCATCAAGCAATATTTCCTTCTTTTTGCCTCTATTTAATATAGGTCCGTTCTTTGCAAAAGCATGGTCAGATTGAAGGGCAAGACCTTCATATGCATCAAATGAGCCCCTATCAGATTTATCATTTTGGAGATCAAGATGTTCAGGACCACCAATGTATGCTCCTACGAATCAAAAAGCAGACAACTGTTATTATATATAGTAACATATAGGATAATGTGATTTTTAGACATGGAGCTTCTGGACTACAGAATCTGGCACCCATTTAAGTAAAATTTCTTGTTAGCAAATATTAATACTTCCTCAGTGTTTTGTTAGTTATATTGAAGCTTCACAATAATTGCAGCTTTGCCATTATTAGCAACATGTTTACTCTGTATTACATGAGTCCTTTATTATTAGTTAAATACTTCCCCCATTCTATATTAGCCTTAGGTTTTATATTGGAGCTTCACAATAATTGCAGCTTCACTAATGGGTTCACTCTCTGTATTAGAGGAGCCCTTCTTTATATCCCCCCCCCCCCCCCCCCCCCCCCCCCCCCCCC
>PYUH01004001.1:1263361-1431664 GCA_016808085.1 Suaeda aralocaspica | reverse complement strand
TATTATTATTATTATTATTATTATTATTATTATTATTATTATTATTATTATTATTATTATTATTATTATTATTATTATTATTATTATTATTATTTAAATTCTTTAAGGTTCTTATTCAAACATTCAAGTTAATAAGTTGTTTTGATTACCGAACGAAAGGTACTTCAAATGAGGCCGAAATCATCAACAATATCAACTTGAGTTCTTCAAATATGCGTTAGTTTATGTGATTTATTGCTTTCATAGAAAATCGACATGTTTTGATAAATTCATGAAATATTGACTTAATTATGGCTCGGTTTTCAATTAAAATCAACCTTAAGTAGAAACATGAACTAGGCTGTTTAAGTGAGTTTGAATGTGAAACAGGCTATCGCACACCTCTCAAAAGTAAACCAAACAACACCAACTAATATAGTTAAAGAAGTAGGGATCGAATCCACAGGGAAACTATTAAATTCTATTAGTTCTAAAAAATAAAAATTGCGTAATGGGCCTTGGTTGATTTTCTAACTAATCGACTAACAACTAGAAAAACACAATGGAAGATATGAATAAACTCAAATTATAGAAACCTTGGGCAATCGGTTCACCATGAACAATCAACAAACTCATAAAATAAAAATCAATTAATTCAATAACGATCATTAAACGAGGCACACTAATTTTCTCGAACTTCGATTCCCTCAAAACTACTTTACCGACTCTCGCTCGCATAAATTCATTTTTCCTATTATTCAGTGGTCTTATTGTGGTAATCTTACCTCTCGGCCTCGATTTCAACAATTACCTAACTTATAACTAAATCTGGCCGCAATTTAATTGTGATCGGTAGAAATCAATAATAGAAATTTAATTACTAATTAAGAATAATTAATCAATTAATATTAAACTACTTTATAACATGTTCATAAATCCCCTAGCCCTAGAAAACTAATTACTCACACATAATTATAAAAACTAAAACTAAAAACATATTAAAGTTCATAATTCATAAACATAAATAAAGACAAATAACAATTCTAAAAACAGGTATTACAAGAAAACTAAACTAATCAACAAAAACAAATCAATAAACAAAACTAAAGAAACAAAATTAAAATAATGAAACTAAAAAGAGAAGACAAAAAGGGAAAGAAATTACCAAAAATAAACTTGAATAGAATTGAATTGAATTGATAGTAATTGACAAGCCAATCTAATTATTTTAGAGAGAGAAAGTAATTAAGAGCAATTAGGATTCTAAAACTAGGATTTATTTTCTAAAAATGCTAAAAAAAAAAAGGTAGAAACATCCATAAGCATAAGCCTACATATACTAACATTGGGCCTTAATTAATAAGGCCCACGAGTAAAATCACGGAGCTCAAATTTCGGACCGAAAACTAGGCCTCCTGCACTTGCATTGGTCAAAGACCTTTCCTTCCCTGCACCTGCGTGAAGCGTATTAAGCTTTCGATGAGGGGCATGTTCTATGTTGCGAGCGCATAGAATAAGGCTTGAACGGTGCGCCCGCTTGAACCTTCAAAGCGACTTTTTTGACGATTATCTTTATACTTTGCTTGATTCCTTCGATTGATGCTCGTAGCTTCTTGTACCTTGGCACACATCCCGAGGTGAAGACAAATTGACTTGTTTAATCTCATATTGACTTCATAACTCCTTATTTACGTACCTAAAACACATGAATCAAACCGAAAACCGAGCGTAATAACCATTGAACATAAAATTAACATTAAAAGCACTAAAAATCAAATAAAACCGTTTAAACTCATCTAAATCACAAATTAACACCAAGGAATAATATCTGACCGAAATAAAGCCACAGACTCAACGATTAAGCATAAAAAACAACCAAAAACGAGGGGAGAACACTATATAAAACATGTATATCAAATTCCCCCAAACCAAACCTTTGCTCGTCCCGAGCAAACATATAAATCGACTACACCCTATAAAAACAAAATAGCCATTATAAATCTAGAGAACATCCAAAGACACATGGATTAAAGCCAACCAATTAAGTACCCAATTACCATCCTTCCTAAATACGAGCCAAACAAAACCAACCAAGCAAGTTTGATGGATCGATGACTAGAGTAGCTCACGGGTTGTCATTCCGCATATTTAATGCTGAGCTTATTTCAATCAAGCTCTAACCCTCACCTCCCATCCAAAGATGGAATGCAAATACCATGCGTGTTTAAGTACAAATTTGAGGGACCCAAATCCCACATTACACACCCTCATGCAAGTGTTTAAAGGTATTCACTCATCCTAAATTTCGACTCGAAATGCAATTAATATTCTACAACCTTCACATAGGATTCACTTTATAAGCATGTAGCGTGGATAGGGTAATGAGTAGGATAAATTTGGGATAATGTGGTGGATTGCTGGATATACGCATATATAACCAAGGAAAAACCGTCAACAATACCAAAGTAATCAACAACATTCTCCAACATTCAATTCCAACCAAATCAAACCCAACCTATTCTTTTTAATTCACATGAACACCATAATACTCATAATCAACAAAACAACCAAACTATATTCACAAGTTTTTAACTTCTTTCTTTTTCATGAATTTTATTTCTTTTGAGCTTTGAATTCTGAATTTCATTTTACTTCATTCTTTTTCAACTTTTGAACTTATCTTGCTTATATAATTTTTCTTACTTTTCATGCATAACAAAACTTTAGGTTCACGACTCTTAATGATTTGTCCTTGTTCAATTAAAATAAACAATAAACAAAATCATCACACATACATAACTAGGCCATAAATAGAATATAACTTTTCAATTAAGTTGCAACAGCCTAGACCTTAGACATTGGTATGCAGAGCCTTAATCTGAAACCTGTAATCAAAAGAACCTCACTAAACACCAATTCCAACAATTTTCACCAGCAATCCTCCAAAAACACCATCAAAAGTACATCAACAACACCATAACAACTCCAAAGCTCCCCCCAAGCCAAGCTTAGGCATCATAAACAAACAACGAAACACGACTAAATAGGTTGTAATGTGGTTAAAAATACAAATGAAGGATAAAAGCTCAAAACATGGGACTAAGGGAAAATATGCAATGGAATTACTAAAATATGTAACTCTAGAGGCTCCTAAAAGAAATGGAGACCTTTCATCATTCGTAACATGCAAAAAACCATAACTAAAGCTAATAGATTCCAATTTCAAACCCAAGATCATAATTGCACAAGGAACTAAGCACACATGATAGAAATATGAATAACACTATAAACAAAAGTGGCTCAAATCCTCCCGTTAACACTGTTCAAGTCCAAGACCCAAGCAAGGTTGAAAGAGTTGACCAATAAGGAATTCCAGCAATTAAAAGTCAAGTCATAGCTAGCAAATCACACATGTGGATTCATCCGCACTCAAGAGTCATAAAGTTTTCGAAAATAGCAAAGGGGTACATGAGTAGCCAATTTCTCAAAATAAAACTCAAGTTGGGACGAGTATTACTCATTAATCAATTACTCTCTCTAGAACTAGTCCTAAGAAAAACAATACATTTTTTTTGGTCAGATGTAAACTCCTACTCCTAACGAGTAGTACAAACCATGCAACAGTCCTACGAAAGCAATAAAACTAAGCTATGAAAGCAATAACACTAAGCTATGAAAGCAATAAAACTAACTAAAGCACACAAAAATGAAAAGAAGAGAAGAGTTAGACTGATCTAACCAAACAAAATTTCAACTCCAAATAAGAGTCCACTAAAGCACAAATTTCCAGAATACATCCTGCTTGAAATCAATCTGAAAAGGAAGAACAAACCAAACTCCAAGAGAAAAGAGGTTAAAAGAAAAGCAACTAAAATAAACATTTTTTTCTATTTTTTTTTCTTCTAATTTTTCTGAATTTTTATATTTTTTTCATTTTTTTTCCATTTTTTGTTTTTTTGTAAAGCATAAAAACTAACTACGTATATATGGAAGAACTAAACTCTCCCCCAAACCAAACATTGTCCCGTCCTAGGACATAGAAGCATGCAGAATGAATGGGAGTAGAAGAAGCCGAGGTCTACTGCTGACTAGGACCCCAATACCAAGGATAATACTGGTCATAGAAGTGCCGGAAGGGGTATGAGGAAGGCTCGATGTTTGGATCATAGGTAGGGGGCCGTCACCGCCTCAACATTACTCATGTGCTCCCTCCACTGGACTCATTACATAAGGTTTACATCAGTATGGAGTTCTCTCAGTGAGTGGTCCACCTTATCGAACCGCTGTTGGTTATAAAGGTGCATGTCACCAAGGCGGTTCATGAGTGGAGCCATATCAAAAGTAAAGGAAGACTGCTCTGCATAGCTATGTAGGGGAGGCTCTCTCTGAGATGGAGCTGGTTGGCGCTGAGGTGGTCCTTAAGCTCCGGCCTGCTGTATCAAGTTGACCATATGAACTGCTCTCTTTTCGGAGTCTGCTCGCTCCTAAAGTGGGATGTTATCGGGCGAAAACCTCCAAGGGTTCTGGTCGTCGAGGTGCTCCTGGTAAGGTAAACAGACACAGGAATTGGGAAGGTAGCACTAAGAAATCTCCCTAATACACAAGACAACTAACCTAAGGTACAGATTCTCTTCTATGGAGTGTAGTTGGTGAATATCTTCTACATGACCTAAGGAATAAGATATCCATGTAATCATACCCCCTAAGTGGATTAGTCAATCAAATAATAGATAGTAAGTGGGTCGGTACCAGTGTTCATGATCCTTCAGCAATTTTCGCGAACCGACGGGCTAGGAATAACCTGAAGTATTGGTATAGAGGTTGCCTGGCATATCCTTGTGTAACTATCCATAAGAGCCGAATCTCATCTAGGTATACCTGACTGAGCTCTCCTCTAGATAAAAGGCAGTAAACTAAATATCTGAGGAGGTACCGGAGGGCCGAATGTTGGACCTCTGTTGCCTTTGTTGTGGTAGAGGTGTAAGGAGCCCTGCCATTTGTGATACAGTCCCACAATGCCCCTTTTAAATAAGGGCCCTACTCGTGCTTTGCTGTTGACCAAACTGTGTTGCCTGCATTCCACATGAATTGCTCGTTGAGCTCATCAACATCCATTTAATAGTATTGGCCGAAGATAGTAAAGCTAATCTGCCCCTTTCTTTCAATTGAAGGGGTCTCCTGGGTTACCCTGAAGTGGTAGGTGGAAAGGAACTCGAGGGTGAGCTCCCTATAGGTGTGGGGCACCCGCTGTGTCTTTCCATCTGGGCCTAGGATGGTGGCATTGATCCAGTACCCCCATCCAATCCTGCATGCCATCCTCATAACTCAATCTATGATTCTCGGTCTAACAAGTCTCCTTCTGAAAGATTCTTGTTGACCTTATTGTTCTCTTAGAAAGCTTCATACTTCTTTTGCCTTTCTTGTCGGTAAGGAGGTGGTGCCCTTGAAGATGAAGGTTGCTTTCCCTTGGAAGCCAAAGATGATGCCCTAGTTTTCTGTGACTTTTTAGGGCCTCCTCCAAATAGTTTTCCAACGGTGTTCCTCGTTATCCCACAAAACATATTCATAAAAAACAAGGATTAGAATTCCGTCTTAATAGCTTGAAAGCATCATTAGTAAGGTCATAACAAGAATGCACATAGTAATCAAATAATGCAAGTAACTCGAGTTACATGGTCACCTAACGATGTAAAAAAGAAGTGTTGTCATTAACTAACTAAATTACAAATGAAGTTGAGCGAAAATTTTGGCATAACCCGTTTGTCTAATCAACTAGTCCCCTCGAGAACTACAATTCTCTTAATAGCACAACCAGTTCAAATTCCATTATAAATCGTTTCCAAAGCCTTAGCATCATAAGAATTATATGCATCAGAAAGAATCACTCCTATCATCAATTCAAGTTCCATCAAAAATCCAAAAATTCCTCATTCTATCAATTCTAAGGGCATTGAAGCATAAACCAATTAACTCATTCATCACAATTCCATCAACAAATTATCACAAAATACTCACTTATTAGCTTAAGGTAGTAGCAACTTCCTATTTAATTACATGAGCATGTTAAGGCATAGCAAGAAGCTACTAAATATTAATCATAAAAATAGAATAAAGCATTAACATAACAATAACATTATAATGTTAATAACTAGCATCATTCTAAAACAATTCAAAGCATGAATTTAAGCTAATTAATCATCATTAGTCACTAAAAATCACCAAAAATTTCCAACAATTTCCATCATGATCATAAAATTCAAACCTCAAATTACTCACAATTTGCAATTCTAAACATGAAATTGAAGCTTAAAAACAACTAAAAATCATCCATGAACAACAATAATCAAGTTCATAATCACAAATTTAATTCGTTATAATATTACCCAAAAAATTAAAAATCATGAAAACTTCATCAAAATTAATAAAACATGGGTAAAAAGAATGTTATACCTTAATAGATGGCAAAGGAACAAGAAATTTCAACAAATTTGAGGTATAACACCAAAAATCAAACCCAATTTAATTCAAAATTTTCGGACCTAATAGGGGTTGATTTAGCTAATTTTGGTAAATTCTAACTTTAAGCGATTGTTTAGGAGGATGAGAGGAGTTTTGTGTCAAAATTCGGGATGATTTGGAGTAGTGAGGAGTGAGATATTGTAGACACTTAATTTAGTCCCCCTGTCCCGTGGCAGGACTCTATGATGATTAAAAAACTCATTTCTCTAGAAGATTGGATAATCGAGTATACTTGGGCATAAAAATAAATCTCGGATATTATAAAATTTCCATTCTTATTTAACGGACCTTTTATCCCAATGCCTCTTTTATTATTTTAAATAAATAAATAAAATAAAATAAAATAAAATTAAATTAAAAAAAAAGATCTTTCAAAAAAAAAAAAACGTAGCGTGCTTAATTTAGTCACGCTAACAACTCAGCGTGACTAAGTTAGCAGCGCTACCCTAGTAGCGTTGTAGGGTTTCCTGCGCTACTGGGCCAGCGCGATTCGGCGTACCGCTCTAGCAGCCTAGCGCGATTAGGGTTCCCACGCTGTTATAAAAACCTTCATTTCTCAAAAACTTTTTTTACTTATTCTCTCCCTCATACTTAATTAATCCGATTATTGCTTTTAAACAACCTTATTTTTTATAATAATTATTTATTATTTATTTGCTAATTATTTTAAAAAGGTTGCTACAAATTTTGATAATATTGAAACAATAATTCGACTGTGCCCAAATTAACACTCGACGACTCCAATCTTCATACGGGAAGTGGTACGTTTCCTCATAGCCCTAAAAACCAAACTTGTGGATTTGATGTTGTTGGTTTTCCGAATCATTTACCGCTTTTATCATTTTGTTTTTGTTAAAGGGCTTAATTTGAATTAATTTATCACATTAAACTAAGATAATTTTTGGACAAATTGTATCATGCTAGGAACCTTGAATTAATCTTAACGACGATTTGACTAAATTATTAGGTTTTATGTGATTTCACCTTAATAATAGTAATTTTGTGTTAGGTTGTAAATTATTATTTTGTGGTTCTTTATATAATTTGTGTATAATTGAGAGAAAACTAGTAATGGCCGCCTACGGGCTAATATGACGCACTCCGCCATATTAGTACCTTCACCCCCGAATCCAACCTTTGGTTCGTAAGATCATAACTTGGAGTCATCCCCATGGGATCGAAAGGGTTATTCGTGCAATTTAGATTATCGTCCCGTATTCGTGTCCCATTCGTAATCAATCTAAATACACGGTTTATGAGTTTGATTCCTAAAACTCATTGGCGGCTCCTTACTAGCATTGTCAGTATTCGTATATTATTATCTCACTCGAAAAAAAATAATTAAAAAAACAAAAAAAAAAACCAAAATAGCGTAGCGCAACAGACTTTGCCACGCTAATGTCGCAACGTCACAAAGCTTGCCGCGCTACACCTGCAGCGTGACAAACTTTGTAGCGCTGCACAGTCAGCGTGACAAACTCTGTCACGCTACCACGCTAGCGCGACTGAAATTCCTGCGCTCCTGTTTTTTTGCAAAATACTTCTAAAAAAGTCCATTTCACCTTTCCTTAAGCCAATTTTTTAGGTCTAACTTGACCTATGGACGGTTTGGGAAAGGTGACCAAAAAATTTGGGACCCTAAAATCCGGGGCCCCTACAGATATGAGTGATTAAAGTTTGAGGTTTTTGGGTTTTAATGGGGTTGAAGGTTGAGGAAGAAGAAGGTGATTAGGAAGAAGATAGAGATTAGGTGAGAGAGAGAGATAAAAGATCAAAAGTAGTATACAGGCCTGCCTTTATGAAAAGGTATGAAAATTACTATGCTACTTTTATTTCCACCATTGAAAGACATACATTGATTTGTTTACGGTGCAATTCAACATTATGTTTACTCTTGAAACAAAATGTTGATTGATTTGTAAAAACGATGAAAATATTTGGATGGCATTGAATTTTGAACTGACAAGTATAATACATGTTTTTAATTATTCCACTCTTGTATTTTGATAAAATTATTAACACTCCGAAAGAACTAAACATTCAAGTTTAAGGAAATATTAGCATATCCAGTTATCCACCATATCAACTTACCATACTGACTTCATCATTCAAAATACATCAAACTTACCATATAGAAATACATAAGCTTTATTCAATTAGTAAAACTACTTAGCAAAACTGATCATATTATTAGCACTTAAAAAGGAATATACATGTTGATGTAGTATGATCTCCTAGTAGGGTCACTTCCTTGAATTACGTGGAGAGTACTCTCGAGGACTACTCCTTGGATAGACAGGTGTGGGCTGTTCACTTCTTCCAACGCATTTCCCAAGACCTGCAAAACAAGGGAACAAAATGCTTATAAGATTTTTTCCCCCTCCGATGCTTAAGTAAGTACTTGTAGGAAGATTAGGACTAATTAACTATAATTAACAAAAGGCTTAATCTAGAAAGAGATTTTAGAGAGAGAAGTTCTCCTCTTATGTAAGAATAGAATGAAAATTGAAGCCCCCAAATGGTAAGTTCATGCCCTATTTATAGGCATTTACCTTGGGGGCTTGCCAATCATATGGCGACATTTGTCACGACATAATTGGTCTTTCCTTCCTTTATTATCTCATGGGCTTTCAAGGCCTTTGGGCCCTTTTTCCCTATGAGTCTTGGGTCATATGTGGAGCAACGTATGAGATGGTGACAAGTGTCACCTCCTCATTCCTTTTAAGAGTGAACACATGATCCAATGAGATAATGACACGTAGTCATGTGGCCCCACTCATAGTGGATCCCCTATTGCCACATGGCAGTGCCCCGTTGGCATTGAAACAACATAAGTGGTCACATGTTCAATTTGGTGAGTGACACATGGCAGTCTACTTGGCATGCCACATCACTTTCCCCTCAGATGGGCTTATGGATCCATAATCCATCACCCATCTGATTAAATTAGATTGGGCTTTTTAAAGCCCATTTCCCTTTTAGTCCTTTTGGGTATTTGGGGGGAATTGAAGAGTTTCAAATTTCCCCCCTTTTTACCTTCTCATTTTTCTTTAAATAGGGGTGAGGAGTTAGCAAATTTCACATCTACAGTTTTCAGTAAATTTTTTAAGAGAGATAAAGTAGTGAGAAATATTTATTTGAGAGAGAAAGTGGTGAGAAATCTTGAGAGGCAATTTTCGGTGAGTAGAGGCGAAATCAGGCGAGGTTTTGGGCGATTTCAGGTGAGTTTCAGGCAGTGAATAATGTTTCAGACTCTTCTTAGCAACTTCTTACTCAGGTAACTATTACCTGATCCAGTCTTCTTTTTGTTTTAGTTTCTTTGTTTATTCTTTTCTTATATCATGTCTTCTAGTTCGTCTTCACCCCATAATGCAAATAGTTTGTTTCTAATTGTCCCTAGTAATAATCCGGTAGAGACGGGTCAGGGTTTATCACCTGGCTCTCAATACTCTACTGCCCCAAATATTCTTTCTTCTTTGGGGTCACCTATTCTTCCATTCCTTCTTGTGCAGGATATGGCAAGAACAAAACAAACAACCTCCTGTGTCTTTATGGACAAGAACCCTGCAGACTCCAATGAAGAGATGGAGAGATCTGCTGATGAGGCCGAATCTGGTCACTCGGCAACTGAGTAAGAGACGGAGGCTACCACACCCTCCCGTAAATCTACTACTTATCCCACACCTGTGTCTTCTATGGTGAGATGGGAAGCTATTAAGGACATTAACATTGTCTGGTATGGTAACTCCTTCATAAACTATAAGAGTTTTCAACTCATTCTCCCTAAAAAGGGAGATTCTCTTCTTAACGTACCGGAGGGATGCTTTGGTATATATATGTCCATGATTGACATGGGTGTCTCCCTTCCTTTCTTTCCTTTCTTTTTAAATCTTCTTAGACGTTATGACTTAGGGTTATGCCAACTGACACCCAATTCATGGCATCACATTGTAACTTATGCTACTTCTTGTAAATTAAATTATTTAAGACCTTCTTCTTCTGCCTTTATACATATGCACAAACTTATTACTAAGGCTGCCAGATGTAAACAAGGCTGGTTCACATTGACTAATGATGACGAGTATAGAACAACCATTGAGAAATCTAATAAGGCTAATTCATGGCGGGGGTATTTTGTATTTATTAAACCTGAGGATGCCGAGTTTGGGGCTAGGATGAATAAGTGGAATTTGAGCCCCAAATTCAAAGGTAAAGTAACCAACCCTCCCAAAATTAATGACAATGACTTAGCCATATTAGAAATCTTCAAGAAAACCATAGCCAAATGGAAAGGGATGAGCTATGAGATTCCTTCCAAATGGATCCCTTTCAAATACCTCTTCACCGACTTCAAGTTAATAGAAGCTTGTGGATTAGTGTATGGTGGGGATTCTAGTAGGTTTCATCCATTTTCCTTGTGTTGATTTTGTCAAAATTTTCTAAGCATATTATCCAGTCTTCTTCTTTAGTAGAGAAAGCACTAAACGAGCTCTCGGACGAGAAGAAAGGCAAGATGGATCAGGCCGAATTCCTTCAACGTCTAGCTCAATCAAAGGAGAAAACCCCTCTCTAAAAAAGACAAACAACAGAGGTAGGAGTTCTTCACTGGACATTCCAAATGTCCATAGTTTTTAATTAGATTCGGCATGTTTTTAAGATATTATAACTTAGAAAATGTAACTTTAGTGTTATTTAATTCAGTAAGACTTGTATAATTAAGCAACATACGTATAATTAAGTGTCTCTGTATACTTTTAATCATATTGATGCCGAACGTACCAAATGTAATGGTACTTGTATTAAACTCGGTCTCCCTTAAGGAGACCGAATTAGTATGCTTAAATGAGGATTGGACACATTCGGTGTCATCATGTGACATCGGATGTGCCAAATATCATATCACTGACATTAAAATCGGTCTCCCTTAAGGAGACCGAATTAGTAGCCTAAACGAGGGTTTGACACATTCGGTGTCATCATATGACGCCGAATGTATCAATTCTTGCTTTACTTAACACCAATTCATTTTCTTTTACAAGACCGAGTGTGTTGATTATTTATTGTTGTCAAAGTAACTTGGTCTCCTAACAAGAGATGGAGTTGAATGTGTCTAAAAGAAGGTTTGGCACATTTGGCGTCACCTTATGACACCGAACGTGTCAAACTTAGTTTTAGTTGGACGCAACTCGGTCTTTAAGGAAGAGACCGAGATGAATGTGTCTAACTGAAGGTTTGGCACATTTGGCGTCACCTTATGACACTGAATGTGTCAAACTTATTTTTAGTTGGATGCAACTCGGTCTCTTAGGAAGAGATCGAGTTGAATGTTCATTAATCCAGTGTTGGCACATTCGGTGTCATCTTATTTCACCGAATGTGTCAAACTTAAATTTATTTAAAAATGCTTGATTTCATTGATGCAACTCGGTCTTCAGGAGAGAGACCGAGTTGAATAGTCTTTGATGAATATTAGGTACATTCGATGTCACCTTATGACACCAAATGTGTAAAAAATTATTAAATTTCAGTGGAACTCGGTCTTCTAGGAGAAGGCCGAATTAAATGAAAGTTAATGAATATTCGGCACATTCGGTGTCATCTTATGACAATGAATGTATTGAAAATTATTTACTGTTACCGGGTTGAATGTGACAATGTAAAGATTTGGCACATTCGTTCTACCAATTGTTGATCAAATTCCAACAACTTTTGAATAGACTTATCCATTTGAAATGAACTTTTAACACTTAGTCTTCTGTGCTTGTATAGTTTTATAGTCTTATTCAGATATCACATAGGTAACCGAGTTGAATGAATGTAAATGACTATTTGGCCCATTCGATGCCTTGTGAGTTTTTCTCTTTGAATCTTATCTTATTTATTTCATTTATCTAGCAGTAAACAAGAGATACTCGGTCATCTGTGCTGGGAAGAGAAAAGAAGGACAAAGGTAAGGAGAAATTAAAACCTCTCCCTACCAAGCTGAAAAGGAAGGAGAGTTCTTCTCCACTTTCCATCAATGCACAAAAAAGAAGAGGCCAACGTCATTGGCCAGCTATGAGTCCACTCCGGGCTCTTCTCCTGCTCACCCTATCGAGGCCATTCTAGTCTCGGAAGAGATTCCGTACACCAGGAAGGACAAATCGGTCCGTTCTACTGGTAGCCAGTTAAGGGACACTGTCTTTGAGAATCCCTATGAGACAGATGAAGGTTTGTTGGATCCAGTCCAACATGACTAGGCCAGACGTGCTGGTCTCACCATTTGGGTACAACTAATGACCCATCGTTGAAAAATCCCAATGATCTTCCCCCACCAAACTCGGACCCAACATCCAGGATGCAAGAGGCTATCAAGGAGAACATGCCCCTCAAATATCTTGAATCGGCTATGGCATCAGGTATCAAATTTGTCCGTCATGTTGTAAAAACTGTCTCGAGTACTCGTTCTGGAGACTCCATTACATCTCCTAGAGATCCTTGAGCTATAATAATTCCATTTCCAACTACAGATGTGGCTGATTTAGATAAAGACTTATTGGACGAAGAAGGCGACATTCCTTCAATCTCCAAAGCCTTTAACTCCAACTACAAAAAGGGGTTGGTGAGGGACGTTCTCCGGTGTGGAGACAAGGAATACAAGGAGTCGTTGAGGGGCATCGTAGACGGATAGCTTGGCCCTTGCTTCAATAGTTGTATCGAGGTAAATTTTCCATCTCAATACTTAGAATTTTTCAACAACTTTAAGTAATAATCACTTAATAGATTCTCATTTACTCTTCTTCTTTAACACTTAGTAAACTTCATAATATATCTCATGTCTTTTAACTTTTTACAGATCATCTTTCGGCTCCAAAAACTTCAAAAAATGATTGCTTAGACAAAGAAAAAAAGAGCAAAAGCAGCCAAATGCTCACCATTTGTGAATCCTACTTGAATGAACAAGTTCGTAGGATTCAAGGTCAAAATTCACATGCTATGAATGAGTTGTCTGCTTATTTGGGTCAAGACAAATAACAGAAACTTGTTATGGCTAAAAGGAATTCAGAGCTTTGGAACGAGCTGGAAGAGTATAAGAAGAAGGAATTGGACATCTAGCAGATGAACTCGGACAAAAGGGCTGCTGAAGTAAGGGTTGAGCAGGCTGAGAAGAAGGTGTCTGAGATGGCTGAACAACTGAAAGCAGCCAATGCCAAAGTTGATGAAGTGGAGAAGAAGGAGGAAGAAGAGCTCAATCAAGCCGGATAATTTGCTGTCCAAAAATATTTGGAGGGGGAAGAATCAATCAGGGCTAGGATTGCTGAGGCCTGGAAACTCGGCATTGAAGAATATGTTTCTTACAACTACTTTGAAAAGAGGCTGAAATATGTTTGTCGAGTTCACCTAGCCAACATGTGTGGAGAAGCTCCTCCTACACCCTTTAGCTTCTTTGACACCGAAGAGGATGATAACGAAGTTCAAGAAGATGAGGGTGCTGATGACGAAACAAAGGAAGGATGGAGCTCCTCAAATCGGTAGTGGCCAGGCTGATGTCACTACATCAGCTTCTGTTGATCAACCTCCTCAACCATCTGCTTGATGTTTCTTCTTATATCTCTTGTAATTTTTGACTTTGTGATGTACTAACTGGTTTTCTGTAATAACTATGATTCTGGAAACAATCTGATGTTTATTGTTGGTTTTCATACCAACCCATTGTATCATACATTTGTGCCTTCTGAGCACCTGTTAATGTATTTCCTTCAATGTGTATTTCTCACTTTGATTGCTTTATGACGAGGCTATCGCACACCTATCAAAAATAAACCAAACGACACTAACTAATGTAGCTAGGGAAGTAAGGATCGAATCCTCAGGGAAACAATTGAACTCTATTAGTTCTAAAAAGCTTAAACCGTGTAAAGGGCCTTGGTCGAGAAGTACTGACTAACTAACTGAATACTGACTAATTACTAACTAATTACGGCAAATGACAAAGAATTAAACCAATAAATTAAGCCTAGGGTCATTCGGGTCACCAAGAACAACTAATGGATTCACTAACAAAGATCGTTCAACCTCACAATTATCGTCAAATTAGGGCTCACTAATTCTCTCGAATCTAGACTCCCTCGAAACTCATCTAGCGGCTCTCGCTCATGCCTAGACTAATTTCGCCTATTATTCAGTGGTCTTATTGTGGTATTTTTACCTCTCGGCATCAAATTCAACAATTACCAGAATTACAACTAAATCTGCGCACAATTCAATTGTAAACAAAGAAACCAATAATAGGAAATTGACTACTAATTGTGGAATTGAAACAACCTAATTTAATTAGTCCATTAATTAATCAAGGTTTCCCTAACCCTAGAAATTAGACTACTCACTCATGATTATGAAAATTAAAGCAAGAACAATTGTAAAATTCCTAATTGAATTCATGAAGTAATTGACAATTAAACTAATTAACATAAACAAATAACTAAATTAACTAGACTAAAGAAACTAAAAAGCATAAATTAACTAAAATAAAGAACAAAAACAGAAGAATTACCAAATTGAAGAACGAATCGAAGACTTGAATTGAATTGAAAATTAATGTTGTTAACAAAACCCTAATTTCCCTAAATTAATTTGAGAGAGAAAAGTGCTTAATTCTAAAACCTAAGAGAGTAATTCTAAATTATGAAAAGCATAATTTTTTTTGCCTAGAAAGTCGTGCCTAATGTACCCAAAGTTGGGCTTACAAAGCCTAACTACGAAGAAAATAAAATAGAAATAAAATTCCGGAAAAACGTCTGATGCGGGCGCATAGGAGGTTTATGCGCCCGCATCAGACCTCCAGAGTGCCTCTTCAGCTGCTGATTTCATTAAATGCGCCCGCATATGTCTTTTCTGCGCCCGCATATGTCTTTTCTGCGCCCGCATATGTACCTCAGAAGCTTTATTTTACTTTCTTTTCTTCTTATTTCTTCATGAGTTCTTTAAGACTTGTTTTATACTTCTTGACACGCATTTCCATGCATCTTCACTCTTATCCCGTCCAAGCTTTCCGGCTTCGTTCCGAGCCTCGGTTTCCGTGCCTGAAATTACAAAACATACCAAAACCGAGCATAACAACCGCGGATGATAAAAATCAAACTAAAAAGCTCTAAAATTGCCGGAAATCAATCAAACTTAGTGAAACACTTCAAATTAGCTAAAGAACATCAAATGAACTAAAAAAACGAGCCAGAATATCAACCACTAGGCATAAAATTGACTCGAAATAAGGGGAAAAACACTATAAAAACCGCACATATCACTTTATTTGGTTGCAGCTCCTTATACATACATGTCTAAGTGTTATACTTAGAAACTTATAAGTCTTACTAATTTGTAAGCCTCATTAAATGTGTTATAAGCTTTATTCAAAAGCTCAGAAATCTTAAGTTTTTATAAACTTGAGTTTATAATTTCATGAGTTTATAAGCTTATAGACTTAAGTTTATAAGTTCATGAGTTTATAAGTTTATAAGCTTAAGTTCATAATCTTAAGTTTATTAACTTAACTTTAGCTTAAAAGCCTGTAAAACCATACTTCACTTAGAAAGTTAGAAGTTTGACATATAAAATGATTTTATAAATACCCCATTTATCAATTATAAATGATAGTATATACGAATGCATGACCTAGCTTATAGCAAGATTCAGGCTTGCAACCTAAACTCCATCCTCTTCAAAGAGTTAGGAAATCTTTAAAACCACAGCTCATTTAAACTCATATGTATGCTATATGCATTGAAACTTTTAACTTTCACTTAGAAAATTTTATAATTTGAAGAATTTCACCAAGTTATGAACTCACACTAGTGCAAAAAACCTCATTTGCTGCGGTTATTTGGGGTGTATGTGCTGCGGTTTTGAGCCGCAGCATAACCAGTAGCAGTAGTAGCAGCATTTAAGAGCAATCTTATATGCTGCGGTTCCAACATAACCGCAGCATATAATCCATTTTCCCACCAAAAATCAAACAAAGCCAACCAAGCAAGTTTAATGAATCGATGACTAGAATAGCTCACGGGTTGTCACTCCACACAATTGAGCATCTAATAATGTTGCTCACCCTCACCACCCAACCATAAGAAAATGAAATGCAAATGCAATAAAGTGTTTAAATGCAAGTTTTGAGGGGTCCAAATCCATATCTCACACCTCATGCAAGTGTTTAAGGGTATACACTCAATCCTAAAGTCGACTCGAAATGCAATTAATACTCTACGACCTTGCCAAAAGACTCTTCCACAATCAACCAAAGCATGCACATGAAGATCAAAGAGGACTTTATAAGCTTGTAACGTAAGGCTAGGGTGAAGGGTAAGATAAATTTGGGATAATGTGGCTGAAAATGCGGGGTATACGCATATAAAACATCGGAGACTCACCAACACATCATACAATAACATCAATGTCTCCCATCATCCAATTCCAACCGAATTAAACCAAACTTTTCAATTTTCATTCACTTCACACCTTTATTTTCATTCAAAGCACAAATATAAACCAAATTCAAGCTTTTCATTCATCTACTTCAATTTCAACTTGTTTTTCTCCTCTTTTTTTCCTTTTTTTCTTTTCTTTCTTTTTTTTTTCATTTTAGTTTCACGACTCTTAATAGTTGGCCATTAAGACCAAACTATCACACGTACATAACCGGACTCCAAATCACATTTAGAAACCAACACATTGTGTTTTAAAACACAATTCCAGTCATTGGTACGCAGAGCCTTAATGTGAAACTTATAGAACCTCCTGTACATCAAAAATTCACAATTTCACCAAATCCTCCAAATACACCATCACAACAGTCAACAACCATGACAAACCATAATGCAACTCCCCCAAGCCAAGCTTGGGCATACAATATGTTATCAAATACCAAGGCTAAAAAGGGTTGTAATGCGGTTAATTTTGTGAGGGATATAGGCTTGAGAAAACACGGGATTAAGGGAAAAAATGTTCAGCATGAAAATCCTAATAATGTATCTGAAGGCTCTAACACAATTGAATGCCTCTTATCATGCGCAACATGCAACAAAACTTCAATTAAAAGTTACTAAAGTCCAAAGGCAAACCCAAGATCATAAATGCACCAGGAACTAAGCACACATGAAAGGAATACAATTTAATGTAGCCTATAAGATCAAAAATGGCTCAAATCCTCCCGCTAACACAGTTCAAGTCCAAGACCCAAGCAAGGTTAAACAGAGTTGACAAATGCAAGGAATGCTAGCAATTTAAGACTAAGTCATGCCCGACAAATCACATAAGTAAACTCATCCGAATACAAGAATCATGAAGTTTTAGAAAATTTAAGAAAATGGGTACATGAAAAGTCAAATCAACGAAAAACCGGGACGAGCAGTTAGCCAATCACAACAAGAATTCTCTTTTAAAAGCTGACTACATTAAACTAGGAAAGCAGTACATTTTTTTTGGTTACATGTAAACTCCCGGCCTTAAGGGACGGTACAAACCATGTAACGGTCCTACAAAAGTAGTAAAAACTACACTAGAAAGCAGAAAAAAAAACCTAAGGCTAAACAGCTATTCCCAAAACATACAGGTACAAGCAAAAGGAGAACGGAGTTGAGGAACATCTAACCCAATATAAATCAACCAAAATTCGTAAATTCAATATCAGAGATCCTAGTCCTGCTCCGATTGTCATATCTGCAGGGGAAAAAGAAACAAAACCAAGTCCAAAAAGAAAAATAAAAGAGAATAAAAAAAAACAAATTGTTTACAACTAATTACAACCTAAACAAAAGTAACTAAGTTACCCCTCCCCCCCTCCCCCCCCCCCCAAGCCAACATGTGTCCCGTCCCGGGATACATATCAATAAAATGGGGAAGGGAATAGGAGCTGCAGGCGTCCTACTGCTGCCCGGGCCCGCCATAAGGTTGGAAACTGGGAGTAGTAGTGGGTGGAGATGGAAGGAGGTTGGGGTCCACACGTTTGGGGGGTCATACTGGGGTGGCCAGTTAGGGTGGTTGGGGAATGGTTGCACGTGGCCCTGGTCAGCATGATGCATGTGCTCTCTCCATTGGACCCGCTGCAGGTGATCCACATCAGTTCGGAGACCGCGGACACTATCATCTAATCTATCAAACCGATGTCCGTATTGCTCGAACCGCTGATAAATCCGATCGAACTGCTGAGTGTTGTAGGCATGCATTTCGTCCAGGCGGTTCATCAGGGGGGTCATATCAAAAGCGCCCTGGGGAGGTGGGAGTGGCGGAGCTGGTTGTTGAGGAATGTTCTCCTAAGGGACACCCCCCCGCCTGCTGCATTACTTGGGCCATTCTAAGGGCCCTCTTCTCGCCATCCGTCCTCTCAGCTAGTGGGATGGGGTCTGGGGGAATCCTCCAGGGGTTTACGCCTTCGGGGTGGTCCAGGTAGTAGGTGGAGGTGAAGGCGTTGGGAAGGTAGCACCAGGATAATTCTCGGACATTCCATACCAAGCGTTCATGCCGGCCTCTAGTGTATGTTCTGCAGAACCCGGTAGTCCGCAAGGAGGGAATGTCCATCAGTGGTTTTTCTTCAATGGGGTGTAACCCTTCAAAGTTTTCTCGATGGCCTAACTGGTAGGCCAACCAGGTAATCATGCCTCCATAATAAATAACCCCCGTGTTTGTGGCACCTTCTGCTATCTCAGCAAATCTACGGGCAAGGAAGAACCCGTAGTTGTAGTCTCGGCCTCGTAAATGGGATCCCTCAGTAGCTAACCACAGGAGTCTGAGCTCATCAGGATAGACTTGCCCCAACTCTCCTCGGGAAAATAGGCAATAGGTAATGAACCGGAGGAAGTATCGGAGGGCTGCATGTTGAACCTCCGANAAGTATCGGAGGGTTGCATGTTGAACCTCCGAAGTCTTGCTGGTGGATGAGGCATAGGGGGTGGTACCGTCAGTGATACGGAGCCACCAGGAGGCTTCATCGTAGTTGGACCAACCGTGCTCGAGAGCTACAGAAACCAGGTTGTCCGGGTCCCAGAAGAAGTGTTCGTTGAACTGCTGAAGGGTAAGCTCATAATGTGTGCCAAAGATGGTGAAACTGACCACCCCTGTTCTAGCTGTTGGGTTACTGGGGTTCCGTACAATAACCCTAAAGTGGAAGGTGGGAAGGAACTCAAGAGTGAGTTCCCGGTATGTGGGTGGGGCCATTGGTTCGCCATCAGGTCCTGGCATGGTGACTCCGAGCCATGCACCCCAACCNGCCATGCAACCCAACCAATGTTATCCGCCATCTGGACCACTTGGTCAGTGATCCCCATCTCATCGCAGGT
Organism: Suaeda aralocaspica; assembly: GCA_016808085.1. Lineage (NCBI taxonomy): Eukaryota > Viridiplantae > Streptophyta > Magnoliopsida > Caryophyllales > Amaranthaceae > Suaeda > Suaeda aralocaspica. The sequence goes on along the minus strand of PYUH01004001.1, from coordinate 1,411,859 downwards.
GCTACGGTCAAAGAATCTGGTAGAGCGGATGGGCCGCTTTTGCAGTCTCTCGAACCGGGCTTGTTGTTGGCGGCGGTTTGGTGGTGCGGGGTCTCCCGAACTAGAGCCTGCGGGTTGTTTGCCCCTAGAAGCTGAGGTAGAAGACTCGGTCCTCTGTGATTTCCTTGAGGTTCTTTGAGAGCTCATGGTTCCTGAAAATCGAAAATGAATTTATTAGAACCATAGTGAAAAATCATGACAAAACACATAACATAACAAGCTCATGCAATGACACAATCTTCGATTAGATAATTTGAGTAGAAATTTCGGCATGACCCGTCTATTTTATCGATATAGCCAAAAGCCGTGAGGCTAACAACAATCACCAAAACCAATGTTTTTTCAACATAAAACCAAGATTTCCACACGTTTCCAAAGTTTTCAACATAAGTTCAATAGAACACAAATCTCTTGAAACCGAAAATGCAACTATTACCAACATTTTAAACCTCAACTACTAATTCAAAACGTCATATTTTATCAGGTAACAACTATACTAGAGGGAAGGAAAAATAATCAAACTTCCATGGCATTATCAACACAAATTAAGTCTAAAATTTAGCAAGTCAAAACTATACTATTATCAACTCAAGAACCCAAAGCATTGTTCACCATTGTAAAAGAGGGCATGAATTTTACTAAGTCATAAACTTGAGATTGAAATTTAATAACACTTAAACAAGCAATTATCAACATCACACAAGCATAAAACTCAAGAAAAATTATATTATAAACTTGTAACTACGAACCCTATAGTGTGAACGCCATGAAAAATTCAAGAAAACTTGTTAAAACTTGCTTAAAGTTAGATTTATACCTTAATAGATGAAGATGAATTGGAAGCAAAGTAGAAAAACGCCCAAATAGTCTAAAATTAGTCGAAAAAACGCCCCAAAATCGCAGAATTTCGCGCGCCCCTATTAGCCCCAAATTGCAAAAATTTTCGAAAATTGATTGAGGGGTTTTGTTGAGGGAGATGAGAGGATGCTTGTGTTAAAATTTGAGTTGATTTGGTGAAGTATTGAGTGAGATAAGAGAGAAAGAAGTTTTTAGAGGTTAGGTTTTAATGGAGGTTGAAGGTTGAAGAAGAAGATGATGTGAGGTGAGGAGTGAGAGAAAGAAGATAAAAAGAAATAAAAGAGAGTAAAGGGAAGTAAAAAAAAAATAAAATAAAAAAAATAAAATAAAAAACCGATGCAAATGCGGGCCTTGATGCGCCCGCATAAGGGTATTATGCGCCCGCATCAAGTGCACAAAACAAGGATTGGGACTACTGGGGGTTCGATGCGCCCGCATAAAAGCCTTATGCGCCCGCATCGAACTTCTTCAGCAAATAATCTAGCATTCTGGGGGTGAGATGCGCCCGCATAAAAGTCTTATGCGCCCGCATCTCACTTTTTCAGGAAATTGTATGGGGCTCTAGGGGTTAGATGTGCCCGCATAAATTGCTTATGCGCCCGCATCTGCCCCAAATTTACTCGACTCATGCTTTTTCCTTCCTCTAAAAATTTCTTGTTACTTACCTCGACCCTCACCTAGATTTTTAGCTACGGAATGCAACCGAAAACCTCTAGTTACTCAACTACACCTAAAAGCACGCAAAAACACAAGAACACAGCTAACTAAAAATTACGAAAATAAACTAAAACACACCAAAAGCACATAAAAAGAGTTAAGGAGGGATAGAAAGCTCGGGTTGCCTCCCGAGAAGCGCTTGTTTAGGGTCATTAGCTCGACCGTGGCTCCGGAGTGGTCAGTGTGAATCGAGATTGTAGAATTGCACCTCTTCTACTAATCCAACTGCATCACCTTCATAATAGAGCTTCAATCGTTGTCCGTTGACCTTGAACTTTTCACCTTTATCATTTTGGACTTCAACGAACCCGAATTTGCTCACCATAGTAACCGAAAAAGGACCGCTCCACCTGGACTTCAGTTTTCCAGGAAACAATCTGAGACGGGAATTAAATAAGAGTACCCTATCACCAACTTGAAATTCCCTTCTCCTGATTCTTTTGTCATGCCACCTCTTAGTCTTTTCTTTATATATTTTTGCACTATCATATGCAGCTAAACGGAATTCATCGAGCTCATTTAGTTGAAGAAGTCGCTTTTCTCCCGCAAGCTTGGCATCCATATTCAATTCCTTTACTGCCCAGTATGCTTTATATTCTAACTCAACCGGAAGGTGACATGCTTTACCATAAACTAACCGAAACGGAGAAGTGCCAATTGGGGTTTTGAAAGCCGTCCTATATGCCCATAGAGCATCATGGAGCTTGTTGGTCCAATCCTTTCTCGATTTTGCAACTGTCTTCTCGAGGATAGACTTGATCTCGCGATTAGAAACCTCAACTTGGCCTCTTGTCTGTGGGTGGTATGCTAGTCCTGTTCTATGGTAAACACCGTACTTTTTCAGCAGCTTATCTAACCTTTTCTCATGGAAATGCTTCCCCCCATCACTGATGACAGCTCTAGGGACTCCGAACCTAGGAAAAATAACCTGCTTAAACAACCGCAAAACCGTATTAGAATCACAATGGGGGGTAGCAAGAGCTTCCACCCATTTAGAAACATAATCCACAGCAACTAGAATGTAACGGTTTCCATTAGAAGATGGGAAGGGTCCCATATAGTCAATACCCCAAACATCAAAAATTTCAACTTCCAATATACCTGTTTGCGGCATTTCGTGCCTTTGTGAGATGTTACCTGTTCGTTGGCACGAATCACAAGACATAATGAAAGCTCTCGCGTCCTGCAAGATCGTGGGCCAGTAGAAACCCGATTCTAAGACCTTGAACATCGTCTTGGAGGGTCCAGCATGACCTCCATAGGGTGATGAATGGCAATGGTGAAGGACACCATATACTTCCCATTCCGGAACACATTTCCTGTATAAACCATCTGCACACTCACGAAACAAGTTAGGATCATCCCAAAAGTATCGTTTAACATTGTGCAAAAATTTCTTTTTCTGTTGATAAGTCAAATCGGAAGGTAAAACACCTCCTACAACATAATTAACGAAATCAGCAAACCAAGGGGAATGCACACAAACAGCAAACAGATGTTCATCAGGGAAAGAATCGTCAATGGGGGTAGAGATCTCCCCATCATCATACCGTATCCTCGATAAGNGTACCGTATCCTCGATAAGTGGTCAACTACCACATTCTCTGCTCCCTTCTTATCACGAATTTCGAGTTCAAACTCTTGAAGCAGCAAAATCCACCGAATAAGCCTCGGTTTGGCTTCCTTCTTCCCAAGTAGATATTGAAGAGCTGCATGGTCAGTTTAAACAAAACTTCGAACACTACAAGATAAGCACGAAATTTATCTAAGGCCAAACTATAGCAAGCAGCTCCTTTCCGTGGTGGCATAATTAACTTGAGCTTCATCTAAAGTCTTACTAGCAGAATAAATAGCGTGCAAAGACTTATCTTTCCTTTGACCAAAACCGCACCAATGCAAAATCACTAGCATCACACTTATTTCGAAAGGTAAATTCCAATCAGGGACTGTATAATGGGTGCCGAAATTAGTGCGTTTTTGATCATAGTTAAAGGAGCAAGACACGTGCCCAAAACTACTCCTTCATTGACCATGAAATGACACTTTTCCCAATTTAAAACCAGATTCACCTGTTCACATCTTTCGAGAACTTTAGTCAAATTAGTCAAACATGAATCAAAATCAGAGCCGTAAACACTAAAATCATCCATGAAGACTTCCATAATAGACTCTATAAATTCAGAAAAAATGCTCATCATGCAACGTTGAAAAGTGGCAGGTGCATTACATAATCCAAAAGGCATCCTACGATATGCAAAAGTACCGTAAGGACATGTAAAAGTCGTTTTCTCCCTATCATCAGGATGGATGGGAATCTGAAAGAAACCCGAATATCCGTCGAGATAACAGAAATACTTATTTTTAGCTAATCTTTCCAACATTTGATCAATAAAAGGAAGGGGGAAATGGTCTTTTTTAGTTGCAACATTCAATTTCCGGTAATCAATACACATCCTCCATCCTGTGACAACTCTAGTAGGGATTAGTTCATTTTTCTCATTACGAACAACGGTTGTCCCTCCTTTCTTAGGGACTACCTGTACGGGACTTACCCACTGGGAATCAGGTACTGAGTAAATAATACCTGCATCTAGAAGTTTAAGGACTTCTTTCTTCACTACCTCCTGCATGTTAGGATTCAAACGTCGTTGACCCTGGATACAGGGTTTGTGACCCTCTTCTAAATGAATTCTATGCATACAAAAATCAGGACTAATACCGGTCAAATCATCAATAGTATAGCCAATAGCTTTCTTATGAGCTTTAAGTACACATAAAAGTTTATTTAATTGATTATCATTAAGAGAAGCACTAACAATGACGGGGTACAACTTCTTATCATCGAGAAAAGCATATTTCAAGTGAGAGGGGAGGGGTTTCATCTCAGGTTGGGTTACCTCTTTAACAGAACAAACCTCTTGAGGTAACTCAATAAATCTCCGGCTCTCTTCCGAGTTCGATTCCTCACCAGTAAGATCCTGGACTAAAGCATCAGCATCGATTGTACCATCACCTGCATCAACATCAAGACAAACAACAGCCTCCAGAAGATCTTTTGTAGTAGATCGAGGCATATCATCAAATACAATCTCATCAATGACATCGATAGCATAACATGATTGTTCCATCATTGGACTTTTAAGAGCAGCATTAAGATTAAAGGTAACTTTATCATCTCCTACAGACAAGGTCAAGCTACCATTTTTGACATCGATAACAGCACCTGCAGTGTGTAAGAAAGGTCTACCAAGAATGATCGGGATGTGTGCATCCTCATCCATGTCTAACACAACAAAATCAACAGGGATAAAGAATTTCCCGACTCTCACCGGGACATCCTCTAAAATACCTTTAGGGTATTTCACTGTCCTATATGCCATCTGCAAGGTAATGTTAGTAACCTTTAAAGCACCCATATCAAGCTTTCTACAAATAGACAGTGGCATAACACTAACACTGGCTCCTAAATCACATAAAGCTTTGTCAATAAACAGGGGGCCAATGTTACAGGGAATAGAAAAACTTCCTGGGTCCTTTAGTTTTGGTGGTGACTTGTTTTGCAATATGGCACTGCACTCCTCCGTGAGTGCTACGGTCTCCACCACACTCAATTCGCGTTTCCTGCTCAAAATGTCTTTCAAAAACTTAGTGTAAGTAGGAACTTGAGTGATCAAATCAGTAAATGGAACAGTAACTTGTAGATTCTTAACAATAGCTAAAAATTTAGTGAAATGGTTATCGTTCTTACTCCTGGTCACCCTGTTCGGAAAGGGCAACCTAACCTTTGACTTCGGGATTGTGTCAATCGATGTATCATCTACTTTTTCCTTAGGTGCTTCAGCCGCCTTAATTGGAACTGTATCTGAATCTTCAATCACCACATCACTGGTCTTCTCAGCTCCACCTGAAACATCAGAATTAGCATTATCAGTAGGCATTTTCGGGCCTTCATAAGCAGCTCCACTCCTCAAGGTAATGGCATTGACATGGTCCCTCGGGGGATTCTGTGATGCCTGTGATGCTGGGGGTGTGGGTTGTGATGGAAGGTGGCCTGGTTGCCTTTGAGTAGTTGATTGCGCAATCTGAGCTATCTGAGTTTCCAAATGCTTGTTATGAGCCTGCATCGCCTCCATATTTTTCTGCATTTGCAACATCATATTCTTCAACTCCGAGATTTCTCCACTAGGTTGAGGTGGCATTGGCGGTGCTGGTAGTGGTGGCTTGCTGAAACCTGGTGGGTGTGGTGGTACATATCTCTGCATCTGCTGGGGTGGCATGGCTTGCTGAGGATTCTGGACATTGCTGTTGTTCTTGTAAGAAAAGTACAGATGATCCTTCCAGCCCGGATTGTATCTATTAGAATATGGATTGTTTTTGTAGGCTTGAAAGGCACATACTTGCTCTACTGAACTAGTACAGGACTAGGAATTATGACCGAAAGAACTACATGAACCACAGAAAGGATCAGTGCATCCCGAAAGTGCAGCTACAGGTGATGGTGGGGGAGCTGTAGTACCAATCTTATCAAGCTTCTGACTTATGGCATTTATCTGTGCAGCTAAACTCTCATACTTATCATCAACTACATGTTTCCCACCTGTCTTGGAATGCCCTCTAAGGTTACCAAACTGTGAATTATGAGTGGCAATTTCATCAATCAATTCATATGTAGCGTTGACTTCTTGGTTTATAAATCGACCATTAGCAGCAGAATCTAGCAAAGCCCTACTCTCATTACCCAACCAATTGTAGAATGATTGAACTAGGAACCATTTCTCAAGCCCGTGATGAGGACACATTCTCAATAACTCCTTGAATCGTTCCCAAGCATCATATAGTGACTCATCTGTCTCCTGATTGAAGTTAGTAATTTGGCTCCTCAATAAAGCAGTTCTTTGTGGTGGGTAGTACTTCCTCTGAAAAGCAAGAGCTAAATCCTCCCAACAACTAATGGTAGCCATATTGAGGTCGTTCAACCAGGTTCTAGCCTTGTCTTTTAACGAAAATGGAAACATTCGCCTTCTGATGTAGTCCTTAGAAACGTTCATTTGCTTGATAGTATCACAGTATTGAAGGAAATTCTGTAAGTGTAAGTTGGGATCCTCCTTTAATGTCCCTGAAAACTGATTTCGTTCAACCATGTTCACAAGAGCCGGTTTCAGTTCAAAGTTAGCAGCATCGGTATCGGGTACTGAATAACCTCCAGCCATAGATTCCGTACTAGGCAAGGAATAGTCTCTCAATGAACGGGCCGCAGGTGGCGGTGGTGGTGGAGGCGGTGGTCCTCTACCCTGTCCTTCTCCTTCGGCAGCCATTTCAACTTCTAAATACCCTTCAAACAGCGGATTGAAGGTGAACTCGAAAAACTGAGACAAGTCAGAAACAGTTTCCTCCACAGATCGGGGAAGAAAAATTCGGCGTCTACTACGTCTCAACCGTTTCAGAAACACTCGCTCGGGCTCAGGGAAGATGAAAGTATCAGGCTCGTGGTCGTTTTGCATAAACCTATGAACCTGCACACAATAGAAACTCCGAGCAAAGATAAGAAATAGCCCCAAAGAACTGAATAGTTCTTTGAGACTAAGAAAAATAAAAATAAAACAGTATAAACCCGACTAATAGAATTAAAAATTGCCTCCCCGGCAACGGCGCCAAAATTTGACGAGGCTATCGCACACCTATCAAAAATAAACCAAACGACACTAACTAATGTAGCTAGGGAAGTAAGGATCGAATCCTCAGGGAAACAATTGAACTCTATTAGTTCTAAAAAGCTTAAACCGTGTAAAGGGCCTTGGTCGAGAAGTACTGACTAACTAACTGACTACTGACTAATTACTAACTAATTACGGCAAATGACGAAGAATTAAACCAATAAATTAAGCCTAGGGTCATTCGGGTCACCAAGAACAACTAATGGATTCACTAACAAAGATCGTTCAACCTCACAATTATCGTCAAATTAGGGCTCACTAATTCTCTCGAATCTAGACTCCCTCGAAACTCATCTAGCGGCTCTCGCTCATGCCTAGACTAATTTCGCCTATTATTCAGTGGTCTTATTGTGGTATTTTTACCTCTCGGCATCAAATTCAACAATTACCAGAATTACAACTAAATCTGCGCACAATTCAATTGTAAACAAAGAAACCAATAATAGGAAATTGACTACTAATTGTGGAATTGAAACAACCTAATTTAATTAGTCCATTAATTAATCAAGGTTTCCCTAACCCTAGAAATTAGACTACTCACTCATGATTATGAAAATTAAAGCAAGAACAATTGTAAAATTCATAATTGAATTCATGAAGTAATTGACAATTAAACTAATTAACATAAACAAATAACTAAATTAACTAGACTAAAGAAACTAAAAAGCATAAATTAACTAAAATAAAGAACAAAAACAGAAGAATTACCAAATTGAAGAACGAATCGAAGACTTGAATTGAATTGAAAATTAATGTTGTTAACAAAACCCTAATTTCCCCAAATTAATTTGAGAGAGAAAAGTACTTAATTCTAAAACCTAAGAGAGTAATTCTAAATTATGAAAAGCATAAGTTATTTTGCCTAGAAAGTCGTGCCTAATGTACCCAAAGTTGGGCTTACAAAGCCTAACTACGAAGAAAATAAAATAGAAATAAAATTCCGGAAAAACGTCTGATGCGGGCGCATAGGAGGTTTATGCGCCCGCATCAGACCTCCAGAGTGCCTCTTCAGCTGCTGATTTCATTAAATGCGCCCGCATATGTCTTTTCTGCGCCCGCATATGTCTTTTCTGCGCCCGCATATGTACCTCAGAAGCTTTATTTTACTTTCTTTTCTTCTTATTTCTTCATGAGTTCTTTAAGACTAGTTTTATACTTCTTGACACGCATTTCCATGCATCTTCACTCTTATCCCGTCCAAGCTTTCCGGCTTCGTTCCGAGCCTCGGTTTCCGTGCCTGAAATTACAAAACATACCAAAACCGAGCATAACAACCGCGGATGATAAAAATCAAACTAAAAAGCTCTAAAATTGCCGGAAATCAATCAAACTTAGCGAGACACTTCAAATTAGCTAAAGAACATCAAATGAACTAAAAAAACGAGCCAGAATATCAACCACTAGGCATAAAATTGACTCGAAATAAGGGGAAAAACACTATAAAAACCGCACATATCACTTTATATGGTTGCAGCTCCTTATACATACATGTCTAAGTGTTATACTTAGAAACTTATAAGTCTTACTAATTTGTAAGTAAGTTTATAAGTTCATGAGTTTATAAGTTTATAAGCTTAAGTTCATAATCTTAAGTTTATTAACTTAACTTTAGCTTAAAAGCCTGTAAAACCATACTTCACTTAGAAAGTTAGAAGTTTGACATATAAAATGATTTTATAAATACCCCATTTATCAATTATAAATGATAGTATATACGAATGCATGACCTAGCTTATAGCAAGATTCAGGCTTGCAACCTAAACTCCATCCTCTTCAAAGAGTTAGGAAATCTTTAAAACCACAGCTCATTTAAACTCATATGTATGCTATATGCATTGAAACTTTTAACTTTCACTTAGAAAATTTTATAATTTGAAGAATTTCACCAAGTTATGAACTCACACTAGTGCAAAAAACCTCATTTGCTGCGGTTATTTGGGGTGTATGTGCTGCGGTTTTGAGCCGCAGCATAACCAGTAGCAGTAGTAGCAGCATTTAAGAGCAATCTTATATGCTGCGGTTCCAACATAACCGCAGCATATAATCCATTTTCCCACCAAAAAAAAAGATTATATGCTGCGGTTCTTATAAAGAACTGCAGCATATAAGGGGCCGAAAATATTATTATTATTTTTTTTCATTTTGTGCTTTAATCACAACTTAAATGTTTATATACATAAAAGCTCTAAATTATGTTCTTTTCTCTCCTGTTACATCTCAAAGATACAAAGAGTGAAAATAAGTAAATATACCAGCAACAACAACAAGAAATGACAGCAATAGTAATAACAAAATCAAAAAAGCAGCAACAGAACAACACAACAACAACACTCACTTAAACACTCACACTAGCCATTCACTCACAGTCACTCACTTAGTCACTCACATTCAGAGTCACTAACACACACACACTCACTCACATTTATTCAGTCACACACTCACTCATCACTCACCATTCACTCACAGTCACTCACATTCAGAGTCACTCACACACTCAGTCACTCACATTCAGAGTCACACACTCACTCACTCACATTCAGTCACTCACACACTCACTCATCACTCACAACCACTTACTCAAACACTCAAAACCACTCAGACTCACCATTAATCAGTCACAAAACTCTCATTCACATTCGCTAACACAAACACAACTACAAACAACCAAACCCACAAACAACCAAATAGACTCGAAATATTATATAAAATCACAAAAATTGATAAAAAAAACAACCAAATAAAAGCAAAATCGAAAACAAAAAATTAAAATAAATTAACTAGCAAAATCAAAATCACAAAAAGAGAAACCAAAACAACAACAACAACAAAACAACAACAAAAATTAAAATAAATTAACTACCAAATAAATCACAAAAATCAAAATCAAAACAACAACAATATAAACTAGCAAAATCGAATTTAAACCGACAAAAAAAGCAACATCACTCACCAAAACCAACAATAAATTCGAATCCAAAACCAAAAACATCATTATTAATTCAAAAAATCGAAGCACAAAACTAACCTCAGTACCAAAGCCACCAAAATTCGCCCCCAATAATCGATCTTTCATAATCACTAATAAAAAATCGTGAAATCAAATGAAAAAAAATAAAACAAAACATAAAAAAAATAGAGAAAAAGAGAGGGATTTAACCTTAGGGATAGGGTGAGGCGTAAATGTACAGAGAGATTAGATGAGATGAGATGAATGAGACCAGATTTAGAGATGAGATGAATAAGACCAGATTTAGAGAGAAGTGAATGAGGTGAGAGATCAGATTTAGAGTGAGAGAAAGAGAAGAAAAAACGAGAGAAGTGAAAGAGGTGAGAGAGAGGATTTAGGGTTAGGGTTAGGAGGAAGGAGGGAAATGAAATGGGGGAAATATTAGTCCGTGTTTTTATTTTGGCCTTTTATTTTTTCATACTTCCTTCTTTTGGGTTTGGCTTCAAAGTTTGGTTTCAAAAAAATAGTATTGTTATATGCTGTGGTCTAGGCCACATTATTTAGTCTTATGGACCGCAACATATATATTATATGCTGCAGTCTCCTATGAACCGCAGCATATAATGGTCATCTAGTCTCCCTCCAATACTTTATGCTGCGTTTTTTCTTCACATCCAAAAAAACGCAGCATATAAGGTGAAGTATATAGCAATTTTTCCACTAGTGTCATATCAAATTTATGAGTGTAAGTCGGAATTTCACTTAGAAATTCTCATACCTTAAACATTATAATTTTCACTTAGAATTTCACTTAGAATTTATGAGTGTACTTAAATTCTTGTACCTTAGAAACTTAAGTAACTTATAATCATATTGATTACAAGAATGCATTGGATTCTTATATCCGCTTTATTATTAACTTAGGGGTTTAAGGAAATTCCTACTCGTAGCAGTGAGATCCCTGAGTTTACAAATTTTAGAATTGATTGATTCATTACTCAATAAGAGTGATGAATCAATCAATTATATTGATTGCCCTTAAACTCAGGGATTGAAACTGGTATTTACTTGTCCATAGTAAGGGTTTTTGCCCTAGTATAGACATATATGGGGGTATTGCCCTATTAATCGGTCTTGAAAGGAGCATTGCCCTCGTACAACGTGTGTACTTAAATTAAAATTTAACTTGTGGTTCGTAATTGTATTGGAGAGCACTTGCCCTTATATAACCTACATTCAATGAATATTTAGAATATCAGGCCTTAACTTTGGTGATTTGTAATCACTTACGAGGGTATGTGCCCTTGTTTGGTATAAAAGACTATTTTTGCTTTTGATTGCCAACTGTTAACCTATGGTTAACTCATGGGGTCATGCACTTAACATTAATGCCTATTAGGCATAAAAACAATGATTACGATAACAAAAATTTTATTAATTTCGGCCCGTAGCCAATTCAGTACAACATAAAATTCTATTTTTTTAGCTGATTAACTTGAATCAGTCTTTTCATGGGCTCATGGACTTTACAAGAAATTAACACAAACTACTACATATAATACCTCTTCAAGTTGGCATTCCATGTTCTTGGAAGTTCATAACCATCTAAACTCTTTAGGCAATAAGTATTGATGTAGAATGATCTCCTGGTAGGGTCACTTCAACTGAATACGTGGAGAGGGAAGTAGAGAGCTACACTTCAGATGGACAAGTGTTGGCTCGTTCACTACCGACAGCCCGGACCTTGGTTCCTGCAAAACAAGGGAACAAAATCCTTGTAGGATTTTTTCCCTCTTCGATGCTTAAGTACGTATGTGGAAGGATTAGATTTAAATAACTATAATTAACAATGCTAATCTAGAGAGAGATTTTAGAGAGAGAGATTCTAGTATTATGTAAGAATTGTATGTGTTTGAATGTGTAAAGGAATGAATCCCCCTTGGGATATTTGTAGGCAAGGTCACCAAAGGTGCCCTACGGTTTTGGGACACTTGTCCCTTTGTGATTGGACTAAGCCTTTATGAGCCCTTGTTGGGCCTCTTTACCTTTTGGCCTTTGACCCATTGTATGAAGTAACGTTTCCTCTTTAAACCGAACACGTGGCACGATTTCAAGGGCAACACGTAGTCGTCTTTGCAGTCCATAGACAGAATATGACTTGGTAATTTTCCTGATAAATAGGACACGTGGCCCACTATTATATTTACACGTGGCATGATATGGCGTGCCACATCATTTGCCCCTCTATTGGGTGTTTGGATCCATAATCCATGCCCCAACTGACGTCTCTTTCCCTTCCAGAAGTTATTTTGTAACCTCCATCAGCAGCTATTAATTACTCAACCACATTCTTTAAGTTTTTTTTTTTTTTTTTTTTTTTTTTGGGGGGGGGGGGAATCTCAAATTTTGAGGGGTAATTTACATTTTTACCCCTTCAAATTTTCCTATATATATGAGGGATTGAAAAGTTCTAATCATTTTCAATCATTTTATTTTACTTTCTCTCTCTAAAAGTTTCAAGAGTCCTCTCAAGTGATTCCAAAGGCGATTTCCGGCGGCCTGGTAGTGCGATTTTCGACGAGTTCGTGCGGCGGTTTCTGGTGTGAACAGTAGATCTTAGTTTTTCTTCTTCTTTTTTCAGGTATTTACCTGCATTCTTGTTCTTCCTTTTCTTCAATTTATTTCTTGTTTTTCTTTTACTTCTTTGTCTTTATCTTCCTTTAAATCTTGTCAATGGCTTCTTCATCCTCTTATTCCCCAAATAATAATGAGAACTCTATTAAATTGCTTCCTTCTCCCCGCACTACTTCTTCTGTTGGGACTCAATCATCTGTCATTCCTGATCATTTATTGTCTGGGTATTTCCTACTTCTTTCTCTTCATGTGCAGGAAGTTACGATGGCCAGAACTAAACAAACTACCTATAAAGAAACAACCACCTTGAGAGTTTCAACAACTGAAATTTTAGATGTAAATCCTCTTGATCAGCAAGATCCTACTCCCCAGGTTGAGGGAAGAGAGGATGCTGGTATTGCACAAGAAGCTCCTAAAGAGGAGATAAGAGAGATCCCCACTAGAAAAAGAGAGGCTTCTGAAATTACCACTTCTAAGCCTAAGAAGAAGGGAGGCGCCTATCCTGGTGAAGATGATGTAGTCATTTCTGACGAGTATGTAGATAGTGTAAATAAGGACAAATTGAGCAGTGACCTGATCTTTGACAATGAATACTTCCAACTGATTATTCCTAACAAGGGAGATACTATTCTAGATGCCCCTGAAGATTGCTTCCCTGTATATGCTGAAGTTATCGACTTAGGGGTTAGATTCCCCACTTCTTTGTTCATCTTCAACCTTTTCAAAAAGTATGACATTGTCTTATGTCAACTTACCCCTAACTCTTGGGTTCACATTATGTCTTATGTGACTTCTTGTGGCCTTAGAGGAGTGAAAGCTTCCTCTAAGGTCTTCCTTGATCTTCATCATCTCTCTAAAGCTTCCCACTGCAAACGTGGGTGGTTCTATTTAAAAAATAGTGAGGGGTTCATGACTTGTGTGGAGAAACCAAATAAAGTTCCCAACTGGAGAAACCATTTCGTGTTTGTGAGATCCCACGATAAAACACTGGTGGAAGTGTTAAGGAAATTGACTCCTTTTCCCAAATGTCTAGGAAGATCCTTTGAGCTTCCTAGTTTGAGTGATTTAGAGCAACAAAAGTTAGAGTATTTTAGATCTACCACAATGGAAATTGATGTAGAATGAGTTCCTTGTGGGGTCTCTTCAACTGAATACGTGAAGAGGGAACTAGAGGGCTACGCTTCGGACGGACAGGTGTTGGCTTGTTCACTTCCTGACGGCACGGACCTTGATTCCTGCAAAACAAGGGAATAAAATCCTCGTAGGATTTTTTCCCCCTCCGATGCTTAAGTAAGTATTTGTATGAGGATTAAGGCAAATTAACAATAATTAACAATTTGGTAATCTAGAGAGGGAAACTAGTGAGAGAAATTCTCTTAGTGTAAGAATGAATGGAGATTGAATTGCATGTTGAATGCCCCCAAAATGATGATTTTGAGGGGTATTTATAGCCTTTAGGTTTGGAGGCCAACAAATTGGACGATGACATTTGTCATCGTCTAATTGGTTGATACTTGATCAAGCCTTTTGGGCTTTTACATTCAAGCCTCAAGGCCCAAATTCCTCCTTTTGCCCTACCTTGTAGCCTCAAATAGGATTGCGACACGGGGCAGAGGTTTCTCTTATTTTAAGTATTTTTTGTGGACACATGGCCCAATCTTACAACGACACGTGGCCGTGCGGAGCCCACCTTGGTGGTCCAGCCATTGCCAAGTGGCAGTGCCACCTAGACTTCTAGTGGACACGTGGCCCAGTATTATGCTGACACGTGGTATGATTTGGCGTGCCACATCATTTGCCCCTCAATTGGGTGTTTGGATCCATAATCCATGCCCCAACTGACGTTTCTTTCCCTTTCAGAAGTTATTTTGTAACCCTCCTTAGCATTTATTAATGCCGCAACCACCCCTTTTGATTTTTTGGGGGGAAATTCAAATTTGAAGGGGGAATTTACTTCTGTGCCCCTTCAAATTTCTATATATATAGGATGATTGAAAATGATTTTAATCATTTTATTTCACTTTCTCTCTCTAAAAGTTCCCAATATTTCTCTCAAACTCCCAAGAAACTTCAGAGGCGATTTTCGGCGACTGGTGGTGCGATTTCCGGTGAGTTGGTGCGGCGGTTTCCGGTGTGAACAGTAGATCCTAGGTTTCTTCTCTTTTTCAAGTATTTACCTGAATTCTTTTTCTTTCTTGTTTTTCCTTTACTTCTTTGTCTTTATTTTCCAATGGCTTCTTCATCCTCTTCTTCCCCAAATAATAACGAGAAATCTATTAAATTACTTCCTTCTCCTCGTACTACTTCTTCTGTTGGAATTCAATCTTCTGTTGTTCCTGATCACTTATTGTCTGGGTCTTTCCTACTTCCTTCTCTTCCTTTGCAGGAAGTTGCAATGGAAAGAGTTAAGCAAACTGCCTATAAAGATACTGCTACTTTGAGAGTTCCAACATCTGAAGTTTCAGATGTGAATCCTCTTGATCAGCAAGATCCTACTCCCCAGGTTGAGGAAGAGAGGATGCTGAAGCTGCACAAGAAGCTCCTGAGGAGGAAGTAAGGGAGGTTCCTACTAGAAATAGAGAGGCTTCTAAGGCTACCACTTCCAAGCCTAAGAAGAAGAGAGGTGCCTATCCTGGTGCTGATGATGTAGTCATCTCCGATGAATATGTAGATGGTGTAAATAAGGATAAACTGAGTAGTGACTTGAATTTTAATAATGAGTATTTTGAGCTGATCATCCCTAACAAGGGGGATACCATTTTGGATGCCCCGGAAGACTGCTTCCCTGTTTATACTAAAGTTATTGACCTAGGACTTAAGTTTCCCACTTCCTTATTCATTTTTAATCTCTTCAAAAAATATGACATTGGCCTATGTCAACTTACTCCTAGTTCTTGGGTTCACATAATGTCTTATGTGACTTGTTGTGGCCTTAGAGGAGTGAAAGCTTCTTCTAAGGTCTTCCTTCATCTTCACCATCTCTCAAAGGCCTCCCACTGCAAACGTGGGTGGTTCTATCTGAAAAACAGTGAGGGGTTCCTCACTTGTGTAGAAAAAGCCAACAAGGTTCCTAACTGGAGGAATCATTTTGTGTTTGTGAAGTCCCATGAAACAATATCTGACAGTTCCCTACAACTGGAATCAAAGGCCTTAGACTTGCATTTTTAGTTTTATATTATATATATATATTTTTTTTTTATACTTATCAATCATATTGACATAGACTTCCTCACTTAGAGTCTTCCCACTTTGCCGGCTTGAACGCAAGCGGGCACTAAATGGGGAAGTTAGGTATTTAAACACTTCCTCTTAGGAATGTTATTAAGGACTTCCCTTCTTAGTGACTTCCCACTTTGCCGACTTGAACGCAGATGGGCACTAAGTAGGGAAGCTATATAATAGTTAGAAGTCTTCCCTCTCCTTACGAAGTTTAAAACTTTACTTAGGAGGTAGGTGTCGACTTCCTTATATAGGAAGTTCCTCCCTTGTAGGAAGCTAGAGTATTTAAGACTTCCCCTTAGGAAGTTTTAGATTCATACTTCCCCTTAGGAATTCTGTTTAGACTTCCCTTCATAGGAAGCCTCTTCCCCTTACGAAGTCAGAATGACTTTAGAGTTCCCCTCTTTGTGTCCATGCGCGTTCAACTCGGCAAAGCGGGAAGTCTTTGACTTCCTTGTTTGTCGGGTTGAACGTAGAACGGCACAAGGAGGGGAAGTCCTTTTACTTCCCCTTAGGAAGTCTTCAAGATCATACTTCCCCTTAGGAAGTATGTTTAGACTTCCTTTCATGGGAAGTTAGAATTTTTTAGACTTCCCTCCTTTGTGTCCATGTGCGTTCAACTCGGCAAAGCGGGAAGTCTTTGACTTCCTTGTTGGCTGGGTTGAACGTAGAACGGCACAAGGAGGGGAAGTCCTTTTACTTCCCCTTAGAAAGTCTTCAAGATCATACTTCCCCTTAGGAAGTATGTTTAGACTTCCTTTCATGGGAAGTTAGAATTTTTTAAACTTCCCTACTTTGTGTCCATGTGCGTTCAACTCGGCAAAGTGGGAAGTCTTTCTCGGCAAAGTGGGAAGTCTTTGACTTCCTTGTTTGCCGGGTTGAACGTACAATGGAATAAGGAGGGGAAGTCCCTTTTACTTCCCCTTAGGAAGCTTTTAAGATCATACTTCCCCTTAGGAAGTATGTTTAGACTTCCTTCCATAGGAAGTTAGAATTTTTTAGACTTCCCTCCTTTGTGTCCATGTGCGTTCAACTCGGCAAAGTGGGAAGTCTTTGACTTCCTTGTTTGCCGGGTTGAACGTACAATGGCATAAGGAGGGGAAGTCCCTTTTACTTCCCCTTAGGAAGCTTTTAAGATCATACTTCCCCTTAGGAAGTATGTTTAGACTTCCTTCCATAGGAAGTTAGAATTTTTTAGACTTTCCTCCTTTGTGTCCATGTGCGTTCAACTCGGTAAAGTGGGAAGTCTTTGACTTCCTAGTTTGCCGGGTTGAACGTATAATGGCATAAGTAGGGGAAGTCCCTTTTACTTCCCCTTAGGAAGCTCTAAAGATCATACTTCCCCTTAGGAACACTAGTGGAAAAAACGTCATTTGCTGCGGTTTTTTCCCGGGTATTTGCTGCGGTTTTGAACCGCAGCACTTATAGCAGCAGCAAATGATGAAATTTTATTTGCTGCGGTTTAACCGCAGCAAAAAATTGGGTTATTTGCTGCGGTTATTCAGGTAACCGCAGCAAATAACACACCAGAAACTGGAGGGAAACAGGATTATTTGCTGCGGTTCTTTGTAAAACCGCAGCAAATAGTGCAGTTTCCCACCAAAAAAAACAAACCGCAGCAAATAAGCACCCAAGAAAATAAAAAAAAAAAATTTTTTTTTTTTTTTTGCATTTTAAAGCAAAATTAGAAGCTGAAATGTTATACATACATAGAATCAATTATTTTCAATTGAATTACACTTCTATCACAAAAAAATACACTTCTATTCAACCATATCTATACATTCATTCAACCATTCCTATTCTTATTCATTCATTCAAGCATTACCATTCATAAAATCAATCATAAGCTCAATCTCATCTAAATATCTCATTCCAGCATCCATTACTCATTCAACCATTCTTTTGTTCAATCATTTATATATAGAGTAGTCTCATTCAATCATTTATTTTATATAGTGTTCTCATTCATAACTCATATATAAACAAGCAAAATTCATTCACAAGCATTCATATATTCATCATTCAACCAACATCACAGCAATAGCCACAAGAACACAACCGCAGCCACAACAACACAGCAATAGACTATATATATTTATGTTTTGCTGACATAATCTCCATCAGGGAAGTGGTTACGATCACCCACCATTCGAGTTAGGCTACTTCAACAGGTTTTTAAGCCTGGAGCAACTCAAACCTCAATGATGTTGACCATGGTCATCACTTGAGTCCCTTCATCATTTGGCTATAAGGGACTATAAGGGACTCGATCATCATTTGGAAATAAGGGACTATAAAGGACTATAAAGGACTCATTTTTTATTAAGCAATTGTCGGACTATAAGGGACTCGATCATCATTCAACAATTGCATCACCATAAGAGATGCAATTGTCTGACCATAAGGGAATCAAGTAAGAAGGATCAGAAGGCAAGAAACCCTTGTTTTTCACCATGTCTGCAGAAATGTAAATAAATCACAAACACAAGGTCAAGCAGGATAAACTGCCTATAAAAGTTCCAAACACACGCATCCATGAAGTAGGTCCTTACTGAGACACAAACACAAACACGAACACAAACAGAACAGGTGTAGGAAAGGAAAGGCATGATTGAAGAGAAAGTCTAGAAAATCACAAACCACAAACAAAAACAAACCACCAAACCCAAAACCACCACAACCACAACCAAAAACAAACAACCAGCCAAACACAAAACAAACAACCAAAACAACATACAAAAACAACAAAATCAACACCAAAATATATGATAAAAATAGAAACCAAAAGAAAACAAAGCAAAGCTAACCTCAGAAGTCAATACATCACTAGGAAACAAAGCATAGACCTTGATCGAAACCTTTCAAAGCAACAAAGAACCTCTTACAGGCTATAAAGCAGAATTCGTGCAGATAAGAGAGTTCCTAAAGATCACCATTAGACAAAATATCATCATTAGATAGTGAAGTAGTGTTCGAAAGATCACTAAAAGTAGTAGGCTTACTATTGACTTAAAGGTAACTTAAAATATCCTCTCAAAGTCAAAATTCAACACAAATATTTGAATATTTCTAATGAATCATAGTTCATAATGTTCAGATTTTTTTTTCCACCATAGTTTTTTTTTTAATCCCTCTGACCCATTCTCCATTGTCTAAACCCATAAAAGTAATCAAAAGATCAAGCGGAAACTCGAAAGAAACATTATCCAATATACATCCACTCTAATATCTTCATCTCACACAAAATATATGATAAAAATCTCACCATGTAAACCAAAATATATGATAAAAATCGCCTCCAAAAGCCACCAAAAATCGCCTCCAAAACCCACAAAATCAGAACACAAAAATTAAAACACAAAATAAAAATTAATACTGAAAAATAAAACAAAAAGAAGGAGAGAAAAGAAGACGAGTAACAATAAATCAAACTATTAATTAAGATGATACTGTACTAAAAGGCGACTAATAATCAAAGTTCAAAAGATCTCTAATTTTTTTTGAAACAAAACAATAATTTTGTTCTGAACAAACAATAAAAACAAAAACCTAATTAAAATCATATGAACAAACAATAATCATCAAAAAATCATGAAAACAAAAACCTAATTAAAGAGAAAAACAACAGCAGCCATGGTTATGCAGGAGAAAGAAAGTGAGAGAGAAAACGGAGGAGAGAGAAGGAAACTGTGAAGCTACAAAATCCAGAATGTCGTAAAAAAAGGCAGAAAGATCAGTGAGGGAGAATGAAGGGAATGTCGTAAAATCCAGAAGCTACAACAACAGCCCGTGACTTCTAGTATAGGAAGAGTCTCTGCAAGGTGGGGAGGGGGATATGGGGATATTGAGATGCGAGAATGAGAGAGGGGTTAGGGTTAGAGAGATTGAGAGGGAGAAAGATCAGAAAGAAGGGGAAAGAAAAATGAGGGAGAATGAAGGGGAATTTGGTTAGAGAGATTGAGAGGGAGAAAGATCAGAAAGAAGGGAAAAGAAAAATGAGGGAGAATGAAGGGAATTAGGGTTAGGTGGGAAATGGAGGGTTTGTGTATATATAGCCCTTTCGTTTGGGCTGGGCTTGAACGATTTTTTTTGGGCTGATTTATTTGCTGCGGTTATAACCGCAGCAAATAATAAAAAGAACCGCAGCAAATAAATCAACCGCAGCAAAATATTTTTCTTGTGTATCATCAACAACTATTTGCTGCGGTTCTTTAAAAATGTCAAAGAACCGCAGCAAATGTGGCGCAGCAAAATCCAATTTTTCTACTAGTGGAAGTATGTTTAGACTTCCTTTCGTGGGAAGTCTCTCCCCTTAGGAAGTTTAAATAACTTTAGAGTTCCCCCCTTCGTGTCCATGTGCGTTCAACTCGGCAAAGTGGGAAGTCTTTGACTTCCTTGTTTGCCGGGTTGAACGTACAATGGCATAAGGAGGGGAAGTCCCTTTTACTTCCCCTTAGGATGCTTTTAAGATCATACTTCCCCTTAGCAAGTATGTTTAGACTTCCTTCCATAGGAAGTTAGAATTTTTTAGACTTTCCTCCTTTGTGTCCATGTGCGTTCAACTTGGCAAAGTGGGAAGTCTTTGACTTCCTAGTTTGCCGGGTTGAACGTACAATGGCATAAGGAGGGGAAGTCCCTTTTACTTCCCCTTAGGAAGCTCTTAAGATCACACTTCCCCTTAGGAAGTATGTTTAGACTTCCTTTCATGGGAAGTCTCTTCCCTTAGGAAGTTTAAATAACTTTAGAGTTCCCCCCTTTGTGTCCATGTGCGTTTAACTCGGCAAAGTGGGAAGTCTTTGAATTCCTTGTTTGCCGGGTTGAACGTAAAATGGCACTAAAGGGGGAAGTCTTTTTACTTCCTCTTAGGAAGCTTTAGGTTCCTACTTCCCCTTAGGAAGTGTTAGTTTACTAATTCCCCTTAGCAAAATTAAATATGACACTTCCTATTAGGAAGTATCAATTCATTACTTCCCCTTAGGAAGATTTCATATGACACTTCCCCTTAGGAAGTATTAATTCAACTTCCCTCTTTTATGTCATTCTACGTTCAACTCGGCAAACTAGGAAGCTTAGGCTTTGGAAGTTGCAAGTTGAACTTGGGTAGGCAAAAGAGAGGAAGTATTGTTTAATGTCTCCTTCTAGGAAGTTATAAGCAATGGCTTCCCCACTTTGTGTCAATGTACGTTCAAGTCGGCAAACTAGGATGTACACAAAATGGGAAGTTATTGGTTTTGCTCTGAAAGTTGTTCATCTTAGTAGGA
Organism: Suaeda aralocaspica; assembly: GCA_016808085.1. NCBI lineage: Eukaryota > Viridiplantae > Streptophyta > Magnoliopsida > Caryophyllales > Amaranthaceae > Suaeda > Suaeda aralocaspica. Next base: position 1,390,467 of record PYUH01004001.1, on the reverse strand, counting down.
TCTGTTGAATATTCCTTTATACTCTTCTAACACTGTTATTTTTCAGGAGACAAGCAAGCCTTCTGGGAGGAAGCCAAAGCCCTCCCATAAGAGGAAGAAGGAGGAATTACCAGAAGCACAAGGTACAAGCTCAAAGAAGAGCAAAAGAAAAGGTGCTTCCTCCAAAGCTGCTGCTACTCCGATTGAGATTACCGAGTCAAGTCCCCACACTTCCTCCCTTTCTGGGAAGAGTGCCTTTGTGATTGAGGAGAGTGATTTTGTGATAGGGGTGAGAAACAGAACTCCTCTGGCTGAACAAGATAACCCCTTGGAGAGTGACAATGGGTTGGTTGATCCTTTGACTGCCTTAACCATTCTTCAGAAGGAAATCATTTATGCCACTCCCCTAAACACAATGCCGGCTTCCCAATCAGCTGGCGCTTCTGAACCTCCTTCTTCTCCTCTTGATGAGGACCCTGTTATTGGACTCTCCAAATATGTTGAGAGAAACATCCCTGAAAGTGTTAAGGCACAGGCTAGAGCTTCTGGGGGTAAGTTTAGTCATAGATTCTGTCAACCTATACGCTCATCTTCAGATACCATTAACTCTCCCAGGAACCCTAATGCCATAGTTTTACCGGTTCCCATAACAGATGAAGCTAAATCCCCCAACTTCCTTGATGACGAGGAGGATCTCCCTTTAACCAGCAAAAAATTTGACTCCAACTACAAAAGGGGCTTGATTAGGGAGATCTTAAGCTGTGGAGAACTTGAGTATAAAGAGTCACTCAAGGGATCTGTCAGAGGCCATCTTCTTCCCATCTTCAATAACCTCTCTGAGGTATGCTTCCAACAACTGTGTTCTTTCCCATTCTCTTCCCATTATTATTATTTTATCAACTAACTCTTTGTTTCACTTCCCTTGCAGTCTATGTTTCGTCTGGAACACTTGGCCAAACTCTATGGCTCCATGAAGGCTGAAAACAAAAAATGCATGGAGTTCTATGACAAAGCTGCTACCTATGTAGTGGCTCAAACAAACAAGATTGAGGCCAAGTGGCAGCATGCAATGAATGCTCTCTCCAGAGATCTCCAAAAAACCAAGGAAGACTATCAAGTAGTCTTGGAGAGGAGCATGGAACTGGCTAACCAGATCCATGCTGACAAAGAGACTGTGGAGAAGGCTGCTGCTGTCATTGCTAACCAAGGCTGCGCTGAAAAAGACGCCAAGGATGCCAAGGAAGAGGCCAAAAGACTCAGAGAGGAAGTGGATGAGCTGAAGAGGAAGCTCAAGGAAGCTGAGGAGGAGAAGGAGAAGCTGAAAAATGAAAAGGAGGAGGCTGAACAAAAGATCTCAACCACTGCTGTTGAGAAGTACATGGAGGGCCAAGCTTTCCTTAGAGAGATGTGCTTGGAAGCTTGGGGAATGGGGTTAGAGGAATATCTAGCCTTTGACTCCTTTGAAAGAAGATTGAACTATGTCAACATGGTTCATATCAAAAAACAAGCTGAAGCAACTCCGCCTCCTTCCTTTGATTATTCAGAAGAAGAAGTTCAAGAAGGGAGTGAAGATGAAGAAGAGGAGAGTTGTGAGAAGGAGAAGCAAGAAGAAGAAGAAAAGAGCAAAGAAGCTTCAGAAGTTAATAATGACAAACATCAAGGCTGATGCTCTTCAAAATTTTAATGATTGTGTTTAATTTTCTTTGAACAATTAGAATTTCTTTGAACAATATTAGAATGGTTGAAACAGTGATTTGAAAAGGAACACTTTTAAAGTGTTTCTTGTAATATTTGATTTTACATTTCTTTTAATGCGATCTTTGTTCTAACTCTTTAAATCTTGAAGCTTGATTTCTTTACATAGGAATATGAACTCTTGGTTCATCTTCTCAAGGTTCCCCGAGCCATGGGATCTTGCATCATAGGTTTAAAAAATATGAACTCTTAGTTCACCTTCTCAAGGTTCCCCATGGGATCTTAGGAACTTTAATTATCTTTTCCCTTAGGAACTCTTAGTATGGTTCCCCATGGGACCTTAGGAACTTTAATTATGTTAAGGTTCCCCATGGGATCTTAGGAACTTTAGTTATGTTTTCCCTTAGGAACTCTTAGTAAGGTTCCCCATGGGACCTTAGGAACTTTAATTATGCTATGGTTCCCCATGGGATCTTAGGAACTTTAGTTATGTTTTCCCTTAGGAAGTTCATAACTAACCCACCAATGGGAACTCTTATTGTTCCCTATGGAGAACACTTGCTCATAAGGAGTATTTTAAATGTAACTTTGAAATTTTATCTCCTTTTTCCATTTCTGATAGGCTTGTAGGGTTCTCTTTCCCCCAAATTAAGCTTCAAGTTAACCAGGATCAGCCTTTTGCTGAGATCCCTAAGTTTACTAGAAGTCCTAGTATTGATTGCCCTTAAACTTAAGGAATCGAAGCAAGTATTATAACTTTTTAATCTTAATGCCCTTAGCATTTTCAAGGACTCTTGGTCACATTTTTAAGACACTTAGTCTAATCGTAAGACCATTAGTCCCACTTTTAAGACACTTGGTCTAATTGTAAGACCCTTAGTCCTACTTCCTTTGTCTTAAGTCTCTTTTTGCTTAAGTAACAAAGTACGACTTTGAGATCTTGCCCTAGTCTTGCCCTAATGGGAAGTCATAAGATTCACCAGGGCTCTAGGGTCTTACCCTAGCCTTGCTTAATAAGCAAAATAAAATGTAATAAGATAAATTATCACACATGCAGAAATAGAGTTTTCATTAATTATGGCCCGTAGCCAATTTTAATACAAATGTAAACTCGAGTTTCCATAAAAAAGATCAACTTGGACCTTATTTATATGGCCGTAGCCTATTTATCTGATTCCGTAAATCAGGATTACGTGTAATACCTCTTTAAATTATTAGAATTCCAAGTTCGTGGCAGTTCATAACCATCCAAACTCTTGAGTCGATAAGTACCATCTCGAACAATTTCCACAATCTCGTAGGGACCTTCCCAATTCGGCGTTAACTTGCCTTGCTCATTTGCCCTTCCTATGGCTTCCATTTTCCTCAAAACTAGATCTCCAAGCTTCATGGGACTATTATTAACCCTTTTATTATGTTCTCTAGCCATCCGAAGCTTGTACAATTGTTGTCTAAGCAAGGCATTACCTCTCACCTCAGGTAAGGTATCAAGAGCAGCTTTCATCAATTCCCAATTCGCATCTTCATTATACAGCATCACTCTGAGAGTAGGTTCACACATTTCAATGGGAAGAACAGCTTCAGCTCCGTACACCAACATGAAGGGAGTTTCTCCAGTTGAGTTCTTGACGGTGGTCCTTATCGACCATAAGACATTGTATAATTCATCGACCCATAATCCTTTAGCCTTCTCAAGCTTCTTCCTCAGTCCATCACCGATTATCTTATTGAAAGCGTCAACTTGTTCATTGGCCTGAGGATAGCCTACGGAAGCAAAGTTAGCAGAGATGCCTTGGTCTTCTAACCATTTTCTCAATTGCGGTGTCTCGAAATGTGGACCGTTATCAAACACAATAGATTGCGGAACTCCAAATCGTGTAATGAGGTTTCTCCATATAAACCACTGTACATCCGAGTGTTTGATATTCTTCATCGGCTCTGCCTCCACCCATTTTGTGAAGTAGTCCACAGCTAACAACACATACTTTCTTTGCCCCGAGGCTTGAGGGTATGGACCAAGGATGTCCATGCCCCACTTGGCAAAAGGAAGTGGACTGATGATTGAGCTTGAAACATTAGCTGGTTGGTGGTGCAAATTTCCATACAACTGACATTTCTTACACTTCTTGACGTAATTCATAGCATCTTGCCTCAGTGACGGCCAATAATACCCTGTGCGAAGTGCCTTTTCAGCTAAGGCTCGTCCCCCTATATGAGACCCACAAAACCCCTCATGAATGTCTTCCAAAACTTCTTTACCTTGCTCGGGGGTGATGCACTTCAATAGTGGATGAGTGAACGATTTCTTGTATAATTGCCCTTGCCATAGCACAAACCACGCATCTCTTGCCTTGACATACTTAGCTTGTCGTGCATCGGCTGGCAAGGTTCCATTTGTTTTATAAGCGATAATTTCATCCATCCAGGCACTTCCCCTACTAATGAAGTTTACATCTCTTTCCTTGTCAATACTCTTCTTTTCCTTAACTTCCCAAAAAACAGTTCGGTGTGAGTCTCCTATAGCAGAACTAGCTAACTTTGACAGGGCGTCAGCCTGATTGTTCTCGGATCGGGGAACTTGCATTAACTCAAAACTTTCGAGATCTTTAACTTCTTCTTGCAACATTTGCAAATACTTGCTCATGCCCTCATCGCGGGCTTCATAGTCTCCCAAGTATTGACTTACAATTAGTTGTGAATCAGACATAGCCTCTATCTTCCTAGCACCAGCAGCTTTACACATCTTAATTCCTGAAATTAAGGCCTCATACTCAGCTTCATTGTTCGAAGTTTGAAATTTGAACCTCATTGCATACTCGTACAAATCTCCTTCAAGAGATTTGCATATGATTCCCGCTCCACACCCATTTTGGGTGGATGATATATCAACATGTAGTGTCCAGTAGTCAATACTTGGCTTCTCAATCTGAGGCCTGGTCATTTCAACAATGAAGTCGGCAAACACTTGTCCCTTAATCGCTCTCCTAGGCTCATACAAAATCTCAAATGAACCCAACTCGATAGCCCACTTAAGCATCCTACCGGAAGATTTTTTAGTTAGGCATGACTTAAGCGGCTGATCCGTGTAAACAATGATTTAATGGGACAAGAAGTAGGGCCTCAGTTTTCTGCTTGCTAAAAACAATGCTAATCCAAACTTCTCAATCGTAGCATATCTCAGTTCGGCTTTCTAGAGAATATGGCTGAAAAAATAAACCGGATGTTGAACTCCGTCCCTCTCAACCGACAAGACAGCTGAGAGTGCATATTCTAATATAGCAAGGTACATATACAAAATTTATTTTTCCTTGGGGCTTACCAACTTGGGAAGAGAATGGAGATGATCCTTAAATTTAATAAAGGCTTCCTCAGCTAATTGAGTCCATTCAAATTTGTTGGCTTTCTTCTTGACCGTATCAAAGAAGAAGTGGCACTTATCTCCTGCCCTTGACAGGAACCTTCCCAAGGCTGCTAAGCACCCAGTTAACTTCTGCACTTCTTTAACACTTCGGGGAGAAGTCATATCCAACACGGCCTTAACCTTGTCTGGATTGACTTCAATCCCCCTTTCATCAACAAGAAACCCCAGGAACTTGCCTGATGTGACACCAAAAACACACTTCTTCGGATTCAACCTCATCTTATACTTCCTCAGAGTTTCAAAAGTTTCCTTTAAATCGGCTACATGATCCTTGGCTTCCTTACTTTTGACAATCATATCATCAATGTATGCTTCCATATTCCTTCCTAATTGTTGCTTGAATACTTCATTAACTAATCTCTGGAAGGTAGCTGGAGCATTCTTCAAACCGAAGGGCATTCTTGTATAACAATACAGGCCTGTTTCCGTAACAAAAGCTGTTTTTTCCTGATCTTCCTCCCATAGAGGAATTTGATGAAAGCCGGAATAGGCGTCCATAAAACTCAACAAGGCATGTCCAGCCGTAGAATCAACCAACCGATCGATCTTGGGCAAAGGAAAGCTATCCTTAGGGCACGCCTTGTTTAAGTCTGTGTAATCCACGCACATTCTCATTGTTCCATTAGGTTTTGGCACCAATACAACATTTGCCACCCAATCAGGATATTGGCATGGACGAATGAATCCTGCTTCCAATAGATTTTTTACCTCTTCATCTGCAGCTTTGTTACGGACTTCACCAAGATTTCTTTTCTTTTGCCTGACAAGCTTCAATTCAGGCTTAACATTGAGCTTGTGAACAGCCACTTCCGGATCAATCCCCGACATTTCTTCAACTTCAAATGCAAAAACATCTTTGTATTGTCTAAGTAAGGCTCTTATCTCTGCCCCAACATGTTCGTCAGGTGCTTGTCCAATCTTGACTGTTCTATCAGGCTTCATCTCATCCAACACAAAATCTTCGTGCTCACCTCCAGGTTGAGGTCTTGGNGAGGTTGAGGTCTTGGGGCTTGATTCAAGCTATGAACAACCATAACATGGTCCTTGGGAGCTTCTTCTACTTTCCTTTTCTTACTTGGTTCGCCACTTTAACTTGACCAGGCTTCCGCTTTTAATGGGGTAACATAACACTATCTTGCCAGTTGCTGGTTTCCATGAATTGTTCCCACAGTACCATTGTTACACTCATACTTCATGAGCATGAGGTAGGTAACAATAACTGCCCTGATTTCATTAAGTGTTGGCCTTCCAAGAATCACATTGTATGCCTGTAGCTCTTTCACTACAAGGAACTTGACGAACATGTTTCAAGCACAGTCTTTATCTCTGACTCGAACTTGCAAAGTCACCGTTCCCAAGGGATTGATAATTCCTCCTCCTAACCCAATAATGGGATGGTGGATTGGTTCTAACTTTGATGAATCATACTTCAACTTCCTCAAACAACTGTAACTGATTATATCAGATGAACTTCCCGTGTCAACAAGTATTCTCTTTACCTTCATATTTGCCACTTTCAGCTCTATTACTAGGGGATCATCATGAGGTGTTCGAACTTTGCCCCGGTCCCTGTCACTGATCAGTACTTCCGGAAATTTAATTTTAGCATCTTCCCCAGTCTCGGGTAATGATTCCTGAACTAGGCGTCACACATATTCCTTACTTCCCTTCATAGTAGGACCTCCAGCAGCAAAGCCCCCAGAGATTACATAGACAACATCTTCCGTCTCATAGCCCTCCTTTGTCACCTCATTTTTAGAGTCTGACTTCTGCTTGGCACTCTTATCAGAGGACTTGATTAAATGTTGACTAATCTTCCCTTTAGCAGCAAGAGCTTCAAGGGTCCTTCGTAGATTGAAGCAATCATTGGTATGATGCCCCACATCTTTGTGAAAGTAGCAGTATTTACTTGAATCTCGATCTTCTTTTGCACTTCTCAATGGAGGTGGATCATCAATGTCAATTTTCCCTCGGATCTCCTTAAAGACTGAATGGAGATCCTTAGTGAATTCAACTCTCGGCGCATTATTCGCCTTTCTCTTCCTGTTTTGATCATTTGACTTGTTTGATGAGCCAACCATCCAGGTAGCTTGTCTCTTATGATCTTTGGTTTTTGATCTGTGATCATTCTTCTTGTCCTTGCGGGTAGAAGCGCATAGCTCCAGAGCATGGATGAAGCATTCAGCCTCCTCTAGAATCCCCTTCAAGGTTTTACAATTCCTTCTAACCACATCAAACTTAAAGGTTCCATCACGGAGCCCTCTGAAGAAGCTATCAAAGGCAACTCCTTCAGAGAGGTTAGGTATCTGCAATGATTCAAGATTGAACCTTTGGACGTAACTTCTTAATGATTCCTTCTCACCTTGCACAATCTTGGCTAAGTGCATACTCGTCTTCTTCTCACGTTTGTTAGCCATGAAATGATGTACAAAGGTTGTACTCAACTCATGGAAACTGTTGATGGATTGGTTAGGTAAACTATTAAACCACTTCTGAGCTATTCCCTTAAGTGTTGCTGGGAAATAGCGGCACCAAGTTGCGTCATCCAAACCTTGAAAATACATCAAGTGTTTGTATGTTGCCAAATGTTCTTCTAGATCAGTTGTTCCATCAAAAGCCTCTACATTAGGCATCTTAAACTTAACTGGGCGAGGAGCCATCATGATTGATGCAGCAAATGGGGTTGTCCAATTCATAGACATAGAACCCGCTTTATCCCCGATGATCCCCGTAGGATCATTAGGTACCTGCTTGGCCATATAAAGCTCCTCGGGTCTCACCCTGTTTTCCCAGTATTGGATCATTTGCTCTCTTCTAGCTTGATCTGCTTTCTCAGCTTTCTTCTTCTCAATCTTGTATCTCAGATTCTCTTCATCATCATGCTTATCTGATTCAAGAGTGAATGGATGTGAGTCAGACATCTCTTTGGTTGCAGTTGAACCCGACGAGTCAGAGCGACTCTGTTCACACTGGGCTCATTTGGAGTTCAAATATTCTCTTGCATCTCTGCTAGATGCCCTCTTTTCATTGATAACTTCTCTAGCATCCTTACTTGAAGTTCTCTTAGCCTCAAGATACTCTCTAGCATCACGAGCTAATGACCTTTTGAATTCAATGAATTCTTTAGCATCGGATCTTGTCCTGCTTACTTCAGTTTGTCCTTTTGCCACCCCCCTATTTTGGTTTATACTTAGGAGTGACAGGATACTTTCTGAGTGTACCCCAATGAGCTTTCAATAGGGTTCTTTCCTTCTTAATTTTTTCAACTTTCTCTTGGAAAGTTAATCTTCCTTCACCTTGATCCTCTTGACACAACTTCCCTTTAAGCTTTCTCTGGCGAGGATCACCCTCCTCATGAGTTCTCTTGGAGGAATGCTCCCGTAGAGCATCCGTAAAGGACTCTTTGAGACCTTCCAAGATACTCTTGAGTTGACCCATAGTCACGGGTTGATCCTCTGTTGCTTTCCCCTTAGGGGAGCCAGTTCCTTGTCCGGTTTCATAGTTCCTGGATTGATCAAGGTATCGAGTCTCATCCTTGGTTGGAAATGAACCACCAGTCATCCTCAGGTGCCCTCCCCTCAGACGGCGCCAAATGATGTAGAATGAGTTCCTTATGGGGTCTCTTCAACTGAATACGTGAAGAGGGAACTAGAGGGCTACGCTTCGGACGGCCAGGTGTTGGCTTGTTCACATCCTGACGGCACGGACCTTGATTCCTGCAAAACAAGGGAATAAAATCCTCGTAGGATTTTTTCCCCCTCCGATGCTTAAGTAAGTATTTGTATGAGGATTAAGGCAAATTAACAATAATTAGCAATTTGGTAATCTAGAGAGGGAAACTAGTGAGAGAAATTCTCGTAGTGTAAGAATGAATGGAGATTGAATTGAATGTTGAATGCCCCCAAAATGATGATTTTGAGGGGTATTTATAGCCTTTAGGTTTGGAGGCCAACAAATAGGACGATGACATTTGCCATCGTCTAATTGGTTGATACTTGATCAAGCCTCTTGGGCTTTTACATTCAAGCCTCAAGGCCCAAATTCCTCCTTTTGCCCTACCTTGTAGCCTCAAATAGGATTGCGACACGTGGCAGAGGTTTCTCTTATTTTAAGTATTTGTTGTGGACACGTGGCCCAATCTTACAACGACACGTGGCCGTGCGGAGACCACCTCTGTTGTTTATTTTATTGCATTGTCCGCTGCTTGAGAACTGGTTCTAAAATGTTCTTATCATTAATCGAAAAATTTACAACAACCTTACAACACTCAATTCACCCCCCCCCCTTCTTGAGTGTCACTTGCACTTTCACCTTTCTCCATTCAAAAAAGGAGATATGAATCAAAATGATTTTTGGAAGCAAGTGTCTTAGAGGTTGGGAGAGGACACTTCCCCGAAAAAGGGGAAAACTCAGGTATTCTATCTTTACAATTTTTCAAATCTTTGTATTGTATATGTAGTTCCAATTATGTACTTTTATTCTCCCTTATACTTCCTTATTTTAGGACTTAAGGAAGTATAACCTGTCTATCAAGTGTCTTCCCATTTTGCAGACTTGAACGCAAGTGGGCACTAAATGGGAAAGCTAAATATTTTAAATCATACTTTCAAAAACACTTCCTCTTAGGAATATTATTAGGGACTTCCCTACATAGTGACTTCCCACTTTGCCGACTTGAACATAAGTGGGCACTAAGTAGGGAAGTTATATAATTAGCTTTCTAAACTTTTTTGTTTAAGGACTTCTTCCCAAAAAGTTACCTAGACTTCTCTTTTTAAGAAGTTACTTTCACTTAGAGAGATGTAGTTATTAGAAGTCTTCCCTCCCCTTAGGAAGCTTAAAATCTTACTTTCCCTTAGGAAGTCCCTTCCTCTTAGGAAGCTAGAATATTTTAGACTTCCATCCTTTGTGTCCATATGCGTTCAAGTAAGAAAAGTGGGAAGTGTTTACTTCCTCTTTGCCGAATTGAACGTAGAATGGCACAAGGAAGGGATGTCATTTTACTTCCCCTTAGGAAGTATGTTTAGACTTCCTTTCATAGGAAGTCTCTTCCCCTTAAGAAGTTAGAATATCTTTAGACTTCCCTCCGTTGTGTCCATGTGCGTTCAACTCGGCAAAGTGGGAAGTATTGACTTCCTTGTTTGCCGGGTTGAACGTAGAAGGGCACAAAGAGGGGAAGTTGTTTTACTTCCCCTTAGGAAGCTTTCGGATCATACTTCCCCTTAGGAAGTATGTTTAGACTTCCTTTCATAGGAAATCTCTTCCCCTTAGGAAGTTAGAATAACTTTAGAGTTCCCACCTTTGTGTCCATGTGCGTTCAACTCGGCAAAGTGGGAAGTCTTGACTTCTTTGTTTGCCAGGTTGAACGTAGAATGGCACAAGGATGGGAAGTCGTTTTACTTCACCTTAGGAAGCTTTAGGATCATACTTCCCCTTAGGAAATATTAGTTCACTACTTCCCCTCAGGAAGATTTAATATAACACTTCCCTTTAGGAAGTATTAATTCACTACTTCCCCTTAGGAAGATTTATATGACACTTCCTTTTAGGAAGTATTAATTCACTACCTCCCCTTGAGAAGTATGATTAGATAAGTTCAACTTCCCTCTTTTGTATCATTGTGCGTTCAACTCGACAAACTAGGAAGGCATAAGAGAGGAAGTATTAATTGTCTTCTCCCCTTAGGAAGTTGTAAACAGTGGCTTCCGCTTTTTATGTCAATGTACGTCCAAGTTGTCAAACTAGGAAGAACACAAAGGGGGAAGTTATTGATCTTGCTCCTCTGAAAGTTGTTCATCTTAGTAAGATCTTTTCAATATTCCTTTGAACTTTTCTAACACTTAATATTTATTTCAGGAGATAAGCAAACCTTCCAGGAGGAAGTCAAAACCCTCTCATAAGCAGAAGAAGGAGGAAGCTCCTGATGCACAAGGCACAAGCTCGAAGAAAATCAAAAGGAAAGGTGCTTCCTCCAAAGCTGCTGCTCCTTCCATATAGCAGGTTGATTCAAGTCAACACACTTCCTCCCTTTCTGGGAAGAGTGATTTTGTGATTGGGGAAAGTGACTTCATAAATGGGGTGAGGAATAGAACTCCTCCAATAGAGATAGATAACCCCTTGGAGAGTAACAATGGGTTGGTTCACTAGTGGAAAATTTTCTAAACGTAACACCCTATTTGTATCGGGCCATGGAAGATATGGTTACAAATACTGTATTTGTAACGGTCAAATTGTTAAGGCGTTACACAAACTTAGTTATTTTAACCACTCTTCCACTATTTATATCGGGCTTATTGTTGGACCGTTACAATTAAGACTTTTTGTAACTATAACACTTTGTACGCGTTACAATTACTGAACTATTTACTACACTATATGCTGTATGTATCGGTTGTATTTTAGCCCATTACTAAAAATATACATTTGTAGCTACTATTTTAAATTACCGTTACATTTTTGAGTTTAGTAAAAACCCTAAGTAAAAAGTACACATGCAAACTCATACTTCCCGCTATCTGCTTCTCAACTATCTTCTCAAAATCGTGTTTCCACTATCTTCTCAAAACCGTTCTTCCACTATCTTCTCAAAGTCCTTCCTCCACCACCGGTCCACCACTATATATCTTGGTTCTTCCACTATCTTCTCTTTCACCAGCACCACTATCTTCCACCTTCTCACTATCTTCGTTGCAAATTCCACCGCCACAACCACCGCCACTATCTTCCAGTATCAATATTTGGGCACCGCCTACAACTTCTCTTCTTCTGAATTATTTGGGTAATTATGTCTAACATTATTTGGGTAATTTCAGTTATTGAATTTTAGTGAACTTTAGTAATTTCAGTTATTATTACTGAATTTCGTGTGATTTCTGAAATTAATCGCCAATCCTAATAAATGATTTCGTGTTATTAATCACCAATCCCAACTACACGAAATTATTGAATTGGGTTATTATTCAGAAATTACTGAATTTCAGTATCAATATTTGAGTATTTACAATCCGTATTTCAACTACTCTATGCTTGTTGCTAGTTTTGTTTACTCAATAACTTGTTTACTATAGCAGTCTGGCCAGTTCAACCTTTCTTTGTCGACGATTATATTTCAGTATTTCTTATGAATTTCACTAATTTTGAGTAATTTGTGTTGTTTTAAGTGGGTTAGTTGTAATCATAATTTATCAAGATTTTCATTTTGATTCAGAATTTCAATTAATTTGGGTTGGGCTTTGTGCTGTTGTGATTATGGTGTTTTCATAAATTTTTAATTTTATTAGTTTGCAAGCTTCTTATTTTCTCATTTTATGAATTAGTAGTCTTAAGGATATTTATATACTTTCTACGTTTTTGGATCTTTATTTGGGTTTATTATAGTTTTCAATCATGTTTAAGTGGGTTTATTTTTCCATAGATTTATTTTTTGAGGTGATAAAGAATGAGTTTTATCTAAGTTCTCATTGGATTTTAGACAAAAATGAAAATGGGGTTATCTATGTTTAATTTCATCTGTTTATTTGATGACACTAGTGTATTTCCTGATGCTATTGTTGGTGATGATTTCCCTGGATTCAATACTCTCTTATTTATATTTCAGATACTTGCTATTTGTGTGTTGTAATGTGAGATCAGGCTCCATATTCGGCAACAAATGAACTCATTTTTCAATCTACTTTTAACTGTTCATTTAGTTTCAGTTGCATGTGTTTCAATTTTGTTCAATTAATATCAGCTTCTTTTGGATTACAAGTTTCGATTTCAATTAGTATCAGCTGCAAGTCTTTCTAAAAACCTTTGATCATCCATGCTTGCGTATAATTAAAAAAGTATTCGGGGAAGGGTTGCTGGTTATTGTTTTTATTCTTGACTGTTTCAAGGTGTAGGCAACTGTCAGTGACCCAAAACCTTAGTACTGACCTTCTGGTTATTTAGAGTTAGGAAAAGATAGAAATATTGGTCAGTTTTAATTGTGATGTCTGTTCTTGCTATTTCATTAAAGAGTAGCATTTTAATCAAGCCATATACGAAGTAATCAGGATGTAGCATGTGAATGAAACTAGTTTGAGATCCTTATTAGGATTCTTACCATTCCAACTTTGTGTATGGTCTCTGTAGAAAAAATTAATGTTAATTAGACAAGATTACAACTTGATCTGCCTGACTCTTAAGAATTTGACCCTTTCATGCTAATTCATTGGAATATTCTGTGGAAAAGGTTCATGACGATATATGGAGAGGCAACAAAAGTAATAAACAGATTGTATTAGCTTTCTTTCCAGCCTATATATATAGTAGCATATACATATATAGACTATACTATATGGAGAAGTAGAAATGCATATTGGGTTGAGAAATGTGTTATTAACCTTGTAAACGTGGCTAAGTTTAAGAACATCAGGTAAACAGTGGCTGATTGAGTTTCTGATTTGATCAACAACAGATGTTGGAAGGCAAAAAATGTAATTTGGCTCGACTGTTTGGTTTAGTTGTGGTGTTCTACTGATTGTTCAATGCTTGTTGGATTCTGCTGTTTTTTCTTTTTCAAAAGGGTGAGTCCTCGTAAATTTGTACTCTTATCATTCGCCAATATTAATCCTCTCTTTTTTTGTGCAAAATATAAAAAAAATTAGAAATAAAACTTCCCATGATTCGCTTAGCGTAAAGTGAGATGCTGGCAGGGAAAATAATAAGGCAATCCTCCTTAATATCACATTACCACTTATTTGAATCAATAATCTTTTGTTTCACATCTTTGAAGAATGTTGTGTACCGTTTTTTCCAGTGACCAACTGAACTACAATCAACACAGTAGGCAAAAACTCCCTCATAGCAAAAGTAACAAACTGAGTCCATGCAGTCTTTTGGCTTTAATATTCAAGGAGAATGCCAAGCATCAATGGGTCTTTCAGACTCCTTACTTGTAGTCATATGAATATTTGATGTCCTAGGTTTTTGTGTGTTGGCATAGATGTGCCAGAGCCTTGAAATTTAGAGTTGTTGATGTTGCAGCTTCCCTGACTTGGTCAACCTGGATTGGGATACTTCGCATTTCAATCCAAATCATGGAGTTTGAGAATTAGCCACCTTTTGAAAGGATGAAGGCTCCCTTAAAGGATGGCGCGCTATGTGCTCGTAACTTTTCCTATCATCTCCTACTCTTTAGTAGAAGATCTTAAGACTAACTTGCTCAAACGTTTTCTATCCCTTTGAGAGCCACATGGGAGCTGATCAGCTGAACTGCTTATAAGACTATGATTGAATGTCAGCAGGCTGTAAGGAATGATAGGGGGGAATCATGAATTAGCAGCTGCTACGCAATATATTTAGCTTCATTAATGTTAAACAAATTAACACCACCAATGTTACTATGATACCCAAAATTGCAGAGCCTAAAAATATTATAGAATTTAGGCCTATTGCTTTTTGCAATTCTACATGTAAAGCTGTCTCTAAATTTCTTTGTAGCAAGATGAATAACGTCTTATCTGGTTGGCTTCTGGAATCTAGATTATATACATTTATGTTAGGACCTTTTTGAAAAATATCATGGTCAAAAACGATACTTAAAGCATTATGATAGGAAAGAACTTCCCTGGGTGTGTATGTCATGGAAGATTGACCTAAGAAAGTCATATGATCTATCAAATGAAAGTTATTGAGGATATGTTAGCGGCCCTTAATATGATTGTCAATACGTTGTTAAAAGGTTGTGATATACCACAATCTCTTTGTTCTTTCTAGCATTATACGGATTTGGCAGAAATTGAGAGAGTGCCTTCTGGTTGTGGAGCCTCATATGTCTAGGTTGATTTTGCATTCATTTCCGGATTTTCATATTTGATTGTGTATTGATGAGTTTTACTGGTTTAGTTTTTGAATGTGTCTTATTGCTTTGCAGACCAAGATACCGGCAGAATTTATTGTACACCGTGTGATCATTCATTTGACTACTGTTGCATATCAAAAGGGACTTATTTTTCGTGCTTGGTGAGCATCTATTGTTCTACGGTCAATTATTGATTCTCCTTCATTAAATTTTCGGCTATCATACATTCATACTATCATATTCGTGGAATTGTAGAAAGCTATTTCATTTAGTTTGCTTTATAAGTATGAATTATATAAGAATGCTAAAGTATATGCCTTCTCTTTTGAAACCATTAGTGTAAAAGTTTTTTGCGTACTTGGTAATATAATAAGAAGGGGAAAGTTAAAATTTTGAGTGAGTGTGTATGGAAATTTTGACCAACAAACAATAAAATGTTTAAATAAAATCAATGAGGTTCATTGCGTGTGAGCGGAAGCAACAAATTTAGTTGCACAAGGGGTGGCATTATTGTTACTCAGTGAGTGTGTATAGAAATTTTGGGCTTGTAAGTCAATGTCGAAGAGTGTACTAACATTCATCATCATTATGTTTTTAGAAATGAATCAAAAATGGATGTATGGCGATCGACGTGAAAATTCTTACCGAGATGGGGTAGATGATTTTTGTAATGTTACCTTAGAATATAAAAGAACGAAAAAGCACGAAACAATTTATTGCCCTTGTCGAGATTGTGGTAATGTTAAGCGGTGGGCGAATATCGTGAAAATAAGGGATCATCTAATCTGTCGTGGGTTTACTGCTAATTATGAAGTGTGGCATTATCACGGGGAATCACTACCCTCAAGGGATGACAATGACCAACAAATGAGGGATCAACATTCATTGCAAATGGATGATGATGGCTACAATGATGGTGACGATGAAGTTGAACATGATCGAATGGATGACATGATGGATGTTATGGGTGACCACACTAATGACCAACCTCCTCTTCTTGATGATGTGTCGAAGGCTGCCGAGACACCTTTATACCCCGGTTGCACTAAGTACTCGAAGTTATCGGCCACCTTGACATTGTCTAACATAAAATCCAAGAGTGGTTGGACGAATGAAAGTTTCACTTGGTTGTTGGAAACCTTGACTGACATGTTTCCCGATGGGAATGACATCCCAAAGTCCAACTATTATGCTGATAAATTGATGAATCCTTTAGGCTTAGGGTATGAGAAGATAGATGCATGCCCTAACGATTGTGTCCTTTATCACAAGGAATATGAAAACCTGCATGCATGGCCTATCTGCGGAGAATCACGGTACAAGCGTGAGGGGAAAAGCGCAGATTGCAAAAAGTGGCCATCGGCTAAAGTTCTATGGTATCTTCCAGTAATTCCTAGATTTAGGAGACTTTTTTCTATACAAAAGGATGCTAAAAACTTGGTGTGGCATTCGGAGGAAAGGAAGAAGGATGGGCTGATTAGACATCCGGCTGACAGGAAGCAATGGAAGAAGATTGATAAAGATTTCTCTGAATTTGGGCGAGAAGGAAGGAATTTAAGACTCGGACTTAGTACTGATGGCATGAACCCTTACGGTAATTTGAGTAGCAAACACAGTACGTGGCCGGTTTTGTTGACCATTTATAACTTGCCTCCATGGCTATGCATGAAGCGAAAATACATCATGTTATCACTCCTCATACCGGGTCCTCAGCAACCAGGTAATGACATTGATGTGTACTTAGCGCCCTTGATTGATGACTTGAAGTACTTGTGGGATGTTGGTGTCCCAATGTATGATGCGTATACAAAGTCTAATTTCACTCTTCGTGCAATGCTGTTTTGTACCGTAAATGATTTCCCTGCTTATGGAAATCTATCTGGGTTTAAGGTGAGGAGTGAGCAAGGGTGCCCGATTTGTGAAGAAGACTTGCCACCTCAATATCTAAAACATTTTGGCAAGAATATCTTCATGCACACTAGGAGACACCTCCCTCGATATCACCCTTACAGAAGGATGAAAGCACCATTCAATGGGATGACTGAGGACGGGGTTTGTCGGGATCCACTAAGTGGAATGCAGGTTTATGAGAGAGTAAAAAATGTGAAAACAATTTTTGGTAAAACTCAGAAGCAAGGGTCAAAGTCAAATAAGGGTGTCATGTGGAAGAAAAGGTCTATACTATGGGATCTTCCATATTGGAAACATCTTAATGTTAGACACTATCTCGATGTAATGCACATCGAAAAAAATGTTTGTGATTCACTAGTTGGTACTTTGTTAGATATGCCAGGGAAAACAAAGGATGGTCTAAGTACTCGGAAGGACATGCAAGATGCCAACATCAGACCCAAGCTGTGGCCACAATATAGTGATGATGAAAGGAAAGCCTATTTGCCTCGAGCTTGTTACACTTTGTCCAAGGAAGAGAAAAAGGTGTTCTGCGAATGTTTGTATGGGATCAAAGTACCTACGGGGTATTCATCCAATGTAAGACGTTATGTGTCTTTGGCAGATAAGAAATTGAGTAACATGAAATCCTATGATTGTCATGTTTTAATGCAAGTATTTCTTCCCATTGCACTTCGAGGCCTTTTGCCGAAAAATGTAAGACACCCTATTCTAAAGTTGTGCTTGTTTTTTGCTAAAATATGTAGCAAGGTGCTGGATCCTATAGAGCTTGATACTCTCGAAAAGGACATCATTGTAACCCTTTGCAAATTCGAGATGTGTTTTCCACCTTCATTTTTTGATATAATGGTTCACTTGATTTTACATCTTGTTCGTGAGGTTAAAGAATGCGGTCCTGTCTTCTTGCGTTGGATGTACCCATTTGAGAGATTCATGGGGTCCTTACAAGACAAAGCAAGGAATCCAGCAAAACCAGAAGGTAGTATCATCAAAAACTACACGGCAGAGGAGGCCTCAAATTTTTGTGCAGCATTTTTGGGTATGGCTCAGGAGATTGGAGTAGGCAAATCTCGTCATCAGGGTAGACTACAAGGGCATGGAACGGTTGGTTGTAAGATGATACGCCCTCCACCTCATAGATTTCAAAAGGCGCATTTTTGTGTTTTGCAACATCTTTCTGAAGTTCACCCTTACATAGAGAAACATATCTTCCAATTGAAGCGTCAAAACCCTAGGTTTACCCCTTAACAAGTAACGCAAGAGCATAATCGTCTTTTTGTCGAATGGTTTCAGGAGCAAATTAACATTGAATTAAAGCAAGCAAAATAATAACGTGTCTAAGACAATTAAATGGTTGGCAAGGGGTCCTCAGTCACTTGTTACTTCCTTCGATTGATATGATATCAATGGATTTTCCTTCTACACCAAACACGACAAGACGACAAGGGTGTATACCAAAATAGTGGTGTCACGGTTGTTGCCTCTTCTACTGAATACTCGAGTGCAAAAAATATTAATCCTGTTGATGCTACCCAATCATATTATGGGGTCATTGATGATATATTGGAGCTGGATTATATTGAATTCAAAATTCCTGTTTTTAGATGCAAGTGGGTGGATAACCGTCGTGGTTGCAAGGTTAATGAAGATGGTATGACTATGGTGGACTCCACTCGTTTCAATGAAACTCAAGAGCCGTTCATTTTGGCCACCCAAGCAAAGCAAGTCTTCTATGTGGCCGACAATGTAGAACACCAGTGGCAAGTAGTTGTACAAGGGAAAAGATGTATTGTCGGAGTTGAAGATGTGGTTGACGAGGATGACTATGATAAATTTGATGACATCCTACCTATATCAACTGGTCTTCGCCCCTTAGGAGACGGTGATGATATTGTTGATGATAATGACTTCAACATTGAAGATGGGATTTATGTTGACTTGTAATACTATAGTTTGTGATTAGGTGACTGTGGGAGTGGGACTGCCTTGTTGTTTGGTTGTTTAGGTTTTGTTGGTGTTGTGCTGGTGTCAAATTGTTGATGCTGCTTGGTTGTTTGTAGTATTGATAAAGTTGGTCCTTGTAGTGGTTTAGTGTGTTTTGTTTGCTTTTGTATTTAGATAGGTTTTCTTTTGGCTAGCCTTTGTGAATGGTTTAGTCAACCAACAAAGGCTAGGCGTTAGTTTGTATTTGGTTGTTTCTTTTCATTAATAAAATGCTTGCTTTGCACCAAAATATATATATATATATTTCGTATTGTTTTGCATTGTTTTTTATAACACTTTAAAAATTAAAAAAATTTGTAGGTTGAGAAGCTAAAAATGAATGGAGATGAAAATGGTTCAAGGGAAGAGCAAGGAGAAGGTGATGGAAGTACGGTCTCGGGAATAAAAACAACAAAAGAAAAGGAAGAGGTCCAGCGAAGAATCTCCAACCAAAGAGGCCAATGACACTTGAGTTTGACGAATTTGACATGCCATCTGGTGAATGGACAAAGGAATACGGCCAACAAATTGGCCAGTGTGCTATGAAGCTGGACATCAATATCAGAGGATGGGATGGTGTAGATGAAGATCAAAGGGAGAGCATGTGGGAGGAGACGCAAGTAACTTAGTGAACAACAATTCATGAAAATAGTTGTATTCATCGATCAATAATGAATTCTACTAACAATGTAATTGAATGTTGTAGAAATTGTTCCATATAGAAAATGATCCAAAAGGTAGAAGGAAGAAAATTTTCCTAAGAGTTGTAGCAAGTCGGTTCCGACACAACAAATCTTGGTTGGTGTCACGATTTGTTGACAGAAGTACAGCACCACCAGCTGGCTCTCCTAATGCAGATAAAGCGCCATAGGAATTATATGAGGGATACATCACCGAGGATCAGTGGAAAACCTTCGTAGCTTATGTCACTTCAGAAGAGTTAAAGGTAAATTAATGAATCTTATAGAAATGAAATTTCAGAACTGAAATTCAGAACTAAAATCAAAAATGAAATTTTAGAACTGTAATCAGAAATGAAATTTCAGAACCGAAATTCAGAGCTCAAATCAGAACTGAATTTCAGAACTTTGAGCTGAAATCGGAACTCAAATTCTGTAGAACTTACACCTGAAATCAGAACTGAAATTCAGAGCTGAAATTTCAGAACTGAATTTCAGAACTTCGAGTTGAAATCGGAACTCAAATTCAGTAGAACTTAGACTTGAAATCAGAACTGAAATTCAGAGCTGAAATTCAGAACTAAAATTTCAGAACTGAATTTCAGAACTGAAATCAAAAATGAAATTTCAGAACTGTAATTTCAGAACTTTGAGCTGAAATCGGAACTGAAATTCAGTAGAACTTCGAGCTGAAATCAGAACTGAAATTTAGAGCTGAAAATTCAGAACTGAATTTCAGAACTTAAATCAGAACTGAAATCAAAAATGAAATTTCAGAACTGTAATCAAAAATGAAATTTTATAACTGAAATTCAGAGCTGAAATCAAAACTGAATTTCAGAACTTCGAGCTGAAATCGGAACTGAAATTCAGTAGAACTTCGAGCTGAAATCAGAACTGAAATTCAGAGCTGAAATTCCGAACTTAATTTCAGAATTGAAATTTCAGAACTGAATTTCAGAACTTAAATTTCAGAACTGAATTTCAGAATTGAAATCAGAACTGAAATTTCAGAACAGAATTCAGAACCGAAATTTCAATACATAGAATTGTATTTGTTCTCTTATTTGTAGTATGATTTTAATTAATGCAGAAAGGAAGTGAAACTGCAAAGAAAAGTGCTCGACATAATATCCATCGGCATACATTGGGCCAAAAAAGCTATGGGCGAAAAAGGCAAGAATGGATTAAGGACAACAGACTTCCAGCTCCAACAGAAGGAGGAAGCATGGATGGTAGTGCGGGGGTCCATGAAAGGCTAGCAACTCGTGCAAGGGAGTGGTGTCTAGCTCATCAAAAGAAAACAAAGGATGGGAAGTGGGAAGTAGACCCAAATAAACCCGAGACTGCTCGAGTGGTTAATCTAGTAGTAAGTAGTGGAAATTATAGACATTAGTTTTAATTTCAGAAGTTTGTGCATTATATATTCTTTTCATTTTTTGATTTCCTAATTACATGCATTTTTTAATAGATGGAACAATTGGAAAAAGAAGCAACAGAAAAAGAGAAAGGAAAGGCTCCGGACCAAGAGCATGGTATTGATGCCTTAACAAAGGCATTGGGAAAGAAGGATCATCGTGGATTTGTGAAAGGTCTTGGGAGATGTGGGGTTGGTGTTGGGAACACACAAGCGTTTGGGAAAGCAACGAAAAGGGGCGCTATCAGTGGGTGTTCTGTGGAGGAATTGGAGGCGTTCAAAGCAAGACTAACCGAGGAATTTGAAGCAAAGGTCCAAGAAAGAGTTGCTGCTGAAGTGCAAACATATCTAGCTTCCTACACTAACCTAAAATTGCTAAGCGACCAACCTATTAATTGGTCAAATGAAGTGGCAAGTGTGCATCCTCAATCTGACTCAAATGGAATACATCAGGGGAAACAACTACGTGTTGATATAGAGGTTAAAACATAATTTGATTTAACTTTCCATTCTCATAATTACATTACATGAGGTTATTTCCTTTAACCAATTTTTTTCAATGTAAACATAGGACTTAAAAAAATGTCATCTTGCTGTGAATGATGAACTCGATCTTGGGAACTTGGTTGTCGTTGCAGAAGGCACAATACAACCGAACAATGGCGAGATCGTGCACAACTCCTCCATGCTACGTGACCATTATCGAGTAAGGATTGACCAAATATCAGAAGTGTGTAGCAACAACACTATCGATCTTCCAGTGCCATCACCCGACGGTATGACAAAGGTGAAAGATGCTAGGGGATATATAGTGCAGTGGCCTACATCATTGGTTTTGTTTGAGGATAAGGTCAGGCTGTGGATTAATCTTGATGTTGGTATTACATATATATTAAAATACCACTTGTAAAAGTGTCATTTGGTGCTAATACTTACATAACTTGTTCTGGTTTGCAGGCTCCTACATCGCCTCATAAGAAATTCAAAGAATCTACTAACAACAAAGAACTTGTAGCAAGTTGGGATCCAAAGGCTGTTGAATCATGCTACGTACGGATGGAGGAGATGGTGGGTGATGATGTGGTGTAGAACCTTACAGAAGAGTGTGAGTTACTATACTACAGGATATGTGCTTCAGATGGAGATACCCTTTCCGTTCCATTGAAGTCACCTACATTTTACCTCAAGGAAAGCATGCAAATTTGAGTGACCAAAATTGATATTTGTGAATTCCTTAGAGGAGCTTGGGCTAATGTTTCGTTGGTTCACGTCTACATTCTGTAAGTATTTTCTTGATACTAGTGGCATTTGTTTTTCATTGATTACAAGCAAATGCATTTTCATGTGATTTACCTTTCCATCATTTAAAAATAAATATCAGGTTCTTAGTGCAAGACTTTATCTCGGTTTTGAATATTCCCGAGATTACCTTCTTATGCCCCCAAAGAATTTCTGGTGCTGAAATCAAGAGGAACTTTGTTGAAGTTCAACTATATGTGAGAAAGGCATTCACTAGCGAAATAGAAAAGAAGGCTAAGCACTGCAAATTTATTTTGGCTCCATATTTTCAAGAGTAAGTGGTTTTGGATATTTACTTAGAAGTTATTATGATGCAGATAATGGCTTTTATATAAAGAATGAAAATGTGGTGTATATGTTGTGATTTTTGTAGTTGTCACTGGATTCTCCTTGTGTTTGACCTACGTACCGGTTTTGTTTCCATTTTTGACCCTGATGCGAAGCAGCGCGCTTAAAATGTGTGACCATGTTTGCAACATTAGTATGAATCACATAATTCTTTTTATTTCAACCCCGTACTTTATGTTTGTTTTGCTTAATTACATAAATTTCAAATGTTTTTGTAGAGCTTATAAGATCTATAGGGCTTGCCTAGGTGAAAATGAATTAAAAAAGAGTAAGGCGAATTTGTCTTGGAAAGCTATAGAGGTATGTGATTGCCTAAATAAATGTGTCACACATGGGAATGTTGTTGTTCTATGTTCACTAACGAGTATTGGTTTATACTAATGTTAGTGTGCTCAAGAAAATAGCGGGACATTGTGCGGCTATTACATTATGAGATACATGTATGAGATAGTTGCATGGCATTCAGAATGTCAAGGTGATTTGCGAGAGGTATGTAATTATTATCGAGAATATTTTACTCCATACTTTCTGCATCGTGGATGCTTGTTTTCAAGCATTTGCAATTGATTTGGGTACCTTGCTTTGTATGGACACCTAATTCAATGAGACATTAGTGGATAATGATCTTTTCATCTGTTGTAGGGATGGACCAAGCCAATATTCTTGGTCACGGGACTCGGAAATTGTATTATATTAATCATTGAAGTGGCCTTCATAATTTATACATGGTCCCACAACAGCAAATTTAATGAACTAATGATAGCGATTAAAAAAATTAATTGATTGACTAATAACATGATTAATTACTTTAATATATGAAGTTTTTTTTTTCTCATCAAAAAATATCTATTTTGTAGTGATTTAAAACCCGATTAGTTGGTGATAAGTTGATCGTATATATCTTACCATTACTTTGGTTGTTTTTTTTTTTCAGGCTTATTTGGGAACACTTGCTTCGTACAAAGACTGTGAAATGATAGAGGTTTGAGAACAATGGGCGAGATTCCTCAGAACTTGATTGCACTGTTTTCACCTCGCTATGACTTGTACAAATTTTTGGAAAGATTAAGTGGTATTTAGTTTAGGTTGAACATGGGGTACGATGAAGTTAGAAGTTTAGAAGTCAAGCTAGTTGGAAGGGTTATGTATATGCATTTGATAAACAGACTTTTGGACCTTTTTTCAAGTTACCAGAAATTGAATGTTCATTGTTTAACGCATGTATGTACTTAGCGGTAGCTAGTGTGGTTTTTGGTCATGGTGGTGGTGGTGGTGGTGGTGTGCATGTAGTAGAGCAGAGCATGGTGGTAGCTGTTTTTGTGCGTGCAAGTTTTGTTGGTGCACCAGCAGCATTAGGAAGCATGCAGGATTAGCATGTAGATTATTGGCAACATATTAGCTTTTTTTAAAAATAAAATTGTATTTGTATATGTATCGGGCCTAAAATTTCAAAGTGACAAAAAAAAAGTTATTTGTATCGGGCTTTAGTTCAAACGTTACAAACAAAGTCACTATTTGTACCGGGCAAAAGTAATTTTCAGTTACAAATTAAGTCAAATGTATCGGGCATATTAACCTTAAGCGTTACAAATAACTGCATGTCCTACCTTTCAAACATGTTTTTTGTAACGGTCAACAAAGAAGCCTGATACAAATAGCTTGTTATTTGTAACGGACAATAGCCCGATACAAATAACATCTGTATTTGACACCCACAAACGTAATGCCTAAAATCCGTCCGAAATGTATGATTTTGCCCGATACGAATAGATTTTTTTCCACTAGTGGTTGATACTTTTACTGCCATGACCATTCTCCAAAAGGAAAGTATTTCTGCTACTCCACTCAACACAATGCGTGCTTCTCAATCAGTTGGCGCTTCTGAACCTCCTCCCTCTTCCCCTGATGAGGACCCTGTCATTGGACTCTCCAAATACGTTGAGAGGAATGCTCCTGAAAGTGCGAAGGCTTAAGCTAGAGCTTCTGGGGGTAAGTTCAGTCACATATTCTGTCAAACTATATGCTCATCTTCAAATACTCCCATTAACTCTCCCAGGAACCCTAATGCAATAGTTTTACCGGTTCCCATAACAGATGAGGCTGAATCCCCTAACTTCCTTGATGACGAAGAGGATCTCCCTTCAACCAGCAAAAAATTTCACTCCAACTATAAATGGGGGTTGATTAGGGAGATCTTAAGCTGTGGAGAACTTGAGTACAAGTAATCACTCAAGGGATCTGTTAGAAGCCACCTTCTTCCCATCTTCAATAACCTTTCTGAGGTATGCTTCCCAAATACTATGTTTTTCCCCTTATTCTTCCAATTATTATTATATTATCAGCTAACTCTTTGTTTCACTTCCCTTGCAGTCTATGTTCCGTTTGGAACACTTGGCCAAGCTGTATGGATCCATGAAATCTGAAAACAAGAAGTGTATGGAGTTTTATGATAAAGCTGCTACTTATGTGGTAGCTTAGACAAACAAGATTGAGGCTAAATGGCAGCATGCAATGAACGCTCTCTCTAGAGATCTTCACTAAACCAAGGAAGAATACCAAGTATTCTTAGAGAGAAGCATGGAACTTGCTAACCAGATCCATGCTGACAAGGAGACTGTGGAGAGGGCTTCTGTTGTAATTGCAAACCAAGTTCGTGTTGAAAAGGAGGCCAAGACTTCCAAGGAAGAGGCCGGAAGACTTAGAGAGGAAGTAGATGAGCTGAAGAGGAAGCTCAAGGAGACTGAGGAGGAGAAGGAGAAGCTGAAGAATGAAAAGGAAAAAGCTGAACAGAAGATCTCAACCACTGTTGTTGAGAAGTATACGGAGGGTCAAGCTTTCCTTAAATAGATGTGCTTGGAAGCTTGGGGAATGGGGTTAGAGGAACATCTACCGTTGACTCCTTTGAAAGAAGATTGAACCGTGTCAACTTGGTTCGAATCAAGCAGCAAGCTGAAGCAACTCCTCCTCCTTCCTTTGAATATACAGAAGAAGAAGAAAATGAAGAAGAGAGTAAAGATGATGAAGAAGAGAGTGCTAAAAAAGGGAAGCAAGGTAAAAAAGAAGAAGAGAAGAGCAAAGAAACTTCTGAAATCCATGATGACAAACATCAAGGTTAATTCTCTTTTTCAAACTTTTAAATGAGTGTGTTTGATTTGTTTGGACAATTTTAACTTAGAATTATTGAACAATGATTCTAGTAGGAACACTTTTCAAGTGTTTCTTGTAATATTTATGTTAGTTTCCTTTAATGCAATCTTTGTTTTAGCTTTTTTAAATCTTGAAGCTTAATTTCTTACTTTTTCCTTAATACACAAATTTACATTACAAGTTTGAAAGTATGAACTTCACATTCCTAATAACCTTAATTATGATTTTCCTTAGGAGGTTCATAATTACTCATTAACTAATCTTATAAGTATTGTTCCCTATGAAGGATACTTCCTCATGGAAAACAGTAGTTCTCATGGCCTGGAACAGTAGTTTGGACTTCTCATAGGAAGTTCGTCATTTTAAAGATACTTCACCCTAAGAACTCAAATGATGGATTTCCTCATGAGGAACATCATTTGAGTAGTACTAAGCAATATACTTCCTCATAAGAAGTGATTCAAATGTTGCTTTGAAATTTTATATTTCATTTTTTTTTTCATTTCTGATAGGCTTGTAGGGTTCTCTCTTTGCCCCAAATTAAGCTTCAAGTTTGCCAGGATCAGCTTTTTGCAGAGATCCCTAAGTTTACCAAAAGTTCTAGTATTGATTGATCCATCACTCATTACGAGTGGTGGATCAATCAATAATATTGATTGCCCTTAAACTTAGGGAATCTAAGCAACTTTTGTAGCTTTTCAATCTTAATACCCTTAGCATTCTTAAAGACTCTTAGTCCTATTTTTAAGACACTTGGTCTAATTGTAAGACTCTTAGTTCTATTTTCTTTGTCTTAAGTGTCTTTTTGCTTAAGTAACAAAGTATGACTTTGGGATCTTACCCTAGTCTTTCCTTAATGGGAATTTATAAGATTGCCCTAGCCTTTCTTAGTAAGCAAATTAAGATGCAATAAGTTAAATTATTGCACATAGAGAAATAGAGTTTTCATTAATTATGGCCCGTAGCCAAATTTAATACAAATGTAAACTCAAATTTCAGTATAAATATCAACTTGGATCTTATTTACATGGTTGTAGCCTACTCATCTGATTCCATAAATCTAAATTACATGTAATATTTCTGTAAGTTATTAGCATTCCAGGTTCGTGGTAGCTCATAATTATCCAAACTCTTGAGTCGATAAGTACCATCTCGAACAATCTCCACTATCTCCTAGGGTCCTTCCCAATTCGGAGTCAACTTGACTTGCTCATTCACCCTTCCTATGGCTTCCATCTTTCTCAAAACTAAATCTTCAAGCTTCATGGGCGTATAATTAACCCTCTTATTGTGTTCTCTACCCATCCAAAGCTTGTACAACTGATCTCTAAGCAAGGCATTGCCTCTCACTTCAGGCAGGGTGTCAAGAGCAGCTTTCATCAATTCCCAATTCGCATTCTCGTCATACAGCATCACTCAGAGATTAGGTTCACACATTTCAATGGGAAGAACAGCTTCAGCTCCATACACCAACATGAAGGGAGTTTCTCCAGTTGAGTTCTTAACAGTTGTCCTTATCGACCATAAGACATTGTACAATTCATCGACCCATAATCCTTTATCCTTCTCAAGTTTCTTCCTCAACCCATCACCTATGATCTTGTTAAAAGCTTCAACTTGTCCATTAGCTTGAGGATAACCAACAGAAGCAAAGTGAGCTGAGATGCCCTGGTCTTCCAACCATTTTCTCAACTGCGGTGTTTAGAACTGTGGACCATTGTCAAACACAATTACACATCAGTATGTTTGATAATATTCATTGGCTCAACCTCTACCCATTTGGTGAAGTAATCCACGGCTACTAACACGTACTTCCTTTGCCCCGAGGCTTGAGGATATGGAGCAAGGATGTCCATGCTTCACTTTGCAAAAGAAGAGGGCTAATGATGAGATTGGAGAGATTAGCTGGTTGGTGGTGCAAATTTCCATACATCTGACATCTTTTACATTTCTTAACGTAGCTCATGGCGTCTTGCCTTAATGATGGCTAGTAATAACTTGTACAAAGTGCCATCTCGACCAATGCTCGTCCTCCTATATGAGATCCACAAAATCTTTCATGAATATATTACAAAACATCTTTTCCTTATTTAGGAGTGATGCACTTCAGTAGCGGATGGGTGAAGGACTTCTTATACAATAGCCCTTACCATAGCACAAACCATGAATCTCGAGCCTTGATATACTTGGCTTGCTGCGACTCAGCTGGAAGAGTTCCATCTATCTTATATGAGATGATCTCATCCATCCACAAATTTCCTCTATTGATGAAGTTAACATCCTCCGACTCTTCAATAGTTTTCTTCTCTTTGACTTCCCAAAACACTGTTCTGGGGGAATCTCCTATAGCAGAACTGCCAACTAAGGTAGAGCATCAGCTTGATTGTTCTCAGATCTGGGAATTTTCATCAACTCAAAGCTTTCAAGATATTTAACTTCCTCTTGCAACATCTGAAGATATTTGCTCATGCCCTCATCTCGGCCTTCATAATCTCCCACGTATTGACTCACAATCAGCTGTGAATCGGACATTGCTTTAATCTTTTTTGCACCAGCGGCTTTGCACATCTTAACTCCTGCAATTAAGGCTTCACATTCAGCTTCATTGTTTGAAGTATGAAATTTGAACCTCATTGCGTACTCATACGAATCCCCCTCAGGAGATCAGCATATTATTCCCGCTCCACATTCATTCAGTGTGGATGATCCATCTACATGCAATGTCCAGTGGTCAATACTCAGCTTCTCGAACTGAGGTCAAGTCATTTCAACAATGAAATCAGCAAACGCTTGTCCTTTGATTGCTTTCTTGGGTTCATATGAGATTTCAAATGAACCTAACTCAATGGCCCACTTAAGCATCCTACCAGAAGACTCTTTGGTTAGGCATGACTTAAGCGGTTGATCAGTATAGACTACTATCTTGTGAGACAAGAAGTAGGGCCTCAACTTTCTGCTTGCTAAAAACAACGCCAATCCAAACCTCTCAATTGGAGCATATTTCAACTCTGCCTTTTGAAGGATATGGCTAACGAAGTAAACCGAATGTTGAACTCCATATCTCTCGACTAACAATACAACAGAAAGTGCATACTCAGACACAGCAAGGTACATATACAAAGTTTCTTTCTCAATGGGGCTTACCAACTTAGGAAGAGAATGAAGGTGATCCTTTAATTTATAAAGGCTTCTTCAGCTGATTGAGTCCATTCAAATTTGTTAGCCTTCTTCTTGATCGTATCAAAGAAGAAATGACAATTATCTCTTGCCCTTGACAGGAATCTTTCTAAAGCGGCTAAGAATCCAGTTAGTTTTATAACTTCTTCAACACTTCGAGGAGATGTCATATCCAACACGACCTTAACCTTGTCTGGATTGACTTTAATCCCTCTTTTATCAACAAGAAATCCGAGGAATTTGCCTGATGTAACACCGAAAACACACTTCTTTGGTTTCAGCTTCATCTTATACCTCCTCAAAGTTTCAAAAGTTTCTTTTAAATCAGCTACATGATCCTTGGATTCTTTTCTTTTGACGATCATGTCATCAATGTATGCTTCCATATTCCTTCCCAATTGTTGCTTGAATACTTCATTAACTAGTCACTGGAAGGTAGCTGGAGCATCATTCAAACCGAAGGGCATTCTTGTATAACAATACAAACCAGTTTCAGTAACAAATGTTGTTTTTTCTTGATCATCCTCCCATAAAGGGATTTAATGGAAGCCAGAATATGCATCCATGAAACTGAACAAAGCATGTCAGCCGTATAATCAACCAATCGATCGATCTTGGGCAAAGGAAAGTTGTCTTTAGGACAAGCCTTATTCAAGTTTGTGTAATCAACACACATCCTCATAGTCCCATTGGGTTTTGGCACTAAAACAATGTTTACCTCCCAATCAGGATATTGGCATGGCCGGATGAATCCTGCTTCCAATAACTTCTTTACTTCTTCATCACCCGCTTTGTTATGAACTTTACCAAGATTTCTTTTCTTTTGCCTAACAGGCTTCATTTCAGGCTTAACATTAAGCTTGTGAACAGCTACTTCCGAATCGATCCCCAGCATTTCTTCAACTTCAAATGCAAAAACATCTTTGTATTGTCTGAGTAAAGATCTTATCTCTTCCCCAACATGTTCGTCGGGTGCTTGTCCAATTATCACTGTTCTATCATGCTTCAACTAATCTAACACAAAGTCTTCATGTTCACCTCCAGGTTGAGGCCTAGGAACTTGATTCAAAATATGAATAGCCATTACTTGATCTTTGGGTGCTTCTTCAGTCTTTCTTTTCTTACTTGATTCCAAAACGTCACCTGACCAAGCTTAAGCTTTGAGTGTAGTAACATAGCACTCTCTTGCCAACTGCTGATCTCCATACATGGTTCTCACAGTTCCATTGTTACACTCATACTTCATGAGCATGAGATGAGTAACAATGACTGCCCTAACAGCATTCAGTGTTGGTCTTTCAAGGATCACATTATACCCCTATAGATCTTTCACCACAAGAAACTTGACGAACATGTTTCTAGCACAATCTTTATCTCCCATTCGAACTGGCAAGGTGACAGTTCCTAATGGATTGATAACTCCTCCTCCAAACCCGATGATGGGATGGTGGATAGGCTCAAGCTTAGAAGAATCATATTTCAACTTCCTTAGACAATTGTAACTGATGATATCGGATGAACTTCCTGTATCAACAAATATTCTTTTCACTTTCATGTTTGCTACTTTCAACTCTACACCAAGGGGTCATCATGAGGTGTTCGAACCTTGCCTCGATCCCTGTAGCTGATCAATACTTCAGGAAACTTGGTTTTTGCATCTACTCCTGTTTCAGGGGATGATTCTCGAGCAAGGCTTCGAACATACTCTTTGCTTCCTCTCATGGTAGGTCCGCCAACTACAAACCCACATAAGATTACATAGATAACATCTTCTTTGTTAGTATCATAATCCTCCTTTAGCTTTTCATCTTTAGAATCTGACTTCTGTTTTACATTCTTGTCAGATGACTTGATCAAATGCTGACCAATCTTCCCTTTAGCAGCAAGAGCGTCAAGAGTTCTTCTAAGATTGAAGCAATCATTGGCGTGATGCCCCACCTTTTTAAGAAAGTAGTAATACTTACTCAAATCTCGATTTTCCTTTGGACTTTTCAAAGGTGGAGGATCATCAATATCAACTTTATCTCGGATCTCTTTGAAGACAAAATGGAGATCCTTGGTGAATTCGAACCTTGGCGTATCATTCGACTTTCTCTTACGATGTTGAGAGTTTCCTTTGGTTGACGAGCCAGCCATCCATGTGGCATGCCTCTTTTGATCCTTGTTCTTTGAACCATGATCATTCTTCTCATCTTCCTTCTTGGCCTTGCGGGTTGAAGCACATAGCTCCTGAGCATGGATGAAGCATTCAGCCTCCTCCAAGATCCCCTTCAAGGTTTTACAATTTCTTCTGACAACATCGAACTTAAATGTTCCCTCACGTAATCCTCTGAAGAAGTTATTAAAGGAAACTCCTTCTCACCTTTCACAATCTTGGCTAAGTGCATACTGGTCTTCTTCTCACGTTTGTTGGCCATGAAATGATGTACAAATGTTGTACTCAACTCATGGAAATTGTTGATGGATTGGTCAAGTAAACTATTAAACTATTTTTGAACTATTCCCTTAAGTGTTGCTGGGAAATAGCGGCACCAAGTTGCATCATCCAAACCTTGAAAATACATCACGTGTTTATATGTTGCCAAATGTTCTTCTGGATCAGTTGTTCCATCAAAAGCTTAAACATTGGGCATTTTAAATTTAACGGGGCGAGGTGCCATCATAATTGGTGTAGAGAAGGGGGTCTTCCAATTTAAGGACATGGAACCCATCTTGTCTCCAATAATCCGCATAGGATCATTAGTTACCTGTTTGGCCATGTAAAGCTGCTCAGGTCTCAACCTGTTCTCCCAGGATTTGATCATTTGCTCTCTTATAGCCTGATATGCTTTTTCAGCTTTCTTCTTCTCAATCTTGTATCTCAAATTCTCTTCATCATCACGTTTATCTGATTCGAAAGTGAAGTGGTGTGAATTAGACATCTCCTTGGTTGCAGATGAACTCGACGAGTCAGGGTGGCTCTAATCTCGTTGAGCTCTCTTAGAGTCCAAATATTCTCTTGCATCTTTGCTAGATGCCCTTCTTTCATTGATGACCTCTCTAGCATCTTTACTCGAAGTTCTTTACCCTCAAGATACTCTCTAGCATCATGAGCTAACGACTTCTTGAATTCAATGAATTCTCTAGCATCAGATCTTGTCCTACTTACTTCAGTGTGTCCTTTTGCCACCTCCCATTTTGGTTTAAACTTAGGAGAGACAGGACACTTCTTGAGTGTGCCCCAATGAGTTTTCAAAGGAGTTCTTTCCTTCTTGATTCTTTCAACTTTCTCTTGGTAACATAGTCTTCCTTCACCTTGATCTTCTTCATTCATCTTTCCTTTAAGCTTTCTGTGACGGGGATCAACCTCCTCATGAGTTCTCTTGGAGATATACTCCCGTAGAGCATCCGTACAGGACTCCTTGAGATCTTCCAAGATACCCTTGAGTTGGCCCATAGTCACGGGTTGATCCTCCACTTCTTTCCCCTTAGGAGAGTCATTTCCTTGTCCGGTTTCATAGTTTTCAAGTTGATCAAGGTACCGAGTCTCATCTTTGGTTGGAAGTGAACCACCTATCATCCTCAGGTGCCCTCCCCTCAGATGGCGCCAAATGATGTAGATTGATCTCCTAGTAGGGTCACTTCAACTGAATACGTAGAGAGGGAACTAGAGAGCTATACTTCAAATGGACAGGTGTTGGCTCGTTCACTTCCAACAACTCGGACCTTGGTTCCTGCAAAACAAGGGAACAAAATCCTTGTAGGATTTTTTTCCCCCTCCGATGCTTAAGTAAGTATATGTGGAAGGATTAGAGTTAAATAACTATAATTAACAATGCTAATCTAGAGAGAGATTTTAGAAAGAGAGATTCTAGTATTATGTAAGAATTGTGTTAGTTTTGACAAACAATGAAAGTTAAACTAGAGACAAGTAAAGTAGAGACAAGTATAGAGAGAGTGAGAGACAAGTAGAGAACACACGATTTTAGCGAGGAAACCTTTCCTAGGCCCAATAGGAAGGAAAAAACCTCGACCATTAGGGATTTTGACTCAATTCTCTTTTTACTAACTAGGGCCAATGACTCTGTTACAATCCTAGTTAGTATGGACTTCTCTAAGTACCACTCAGTACTTGTTCCCCCTGAACTTGTTCCCCCTGAACAAGTTCTTCTCTATTCTCTTTCTCTCTTGGTGGCTTGACCAACCTTCTCTATTCTCTATGTACAACTCAGTTCTTCTCTGTTCTCTAAGTACAACTCAATACTTCTCTAATTACAACTCAGTATTTCTCTATTCTCTAAGTACAACTCAGTACTTCTCTATTCTCTAAGTACAACTCAGTACTAGATCCCTTGAACTTGTTTCCCTGAACGAGTTCTTATCTTTCTATTTCTCTTTACAAGTGATTCACTCATATCACTCTCCTTTCCTCGAACTCAAGATTACAGACTCATACAAGTGAACACAATCCTAGTACAACTAACTCTTGTACCTAGTCTTGTATGCTTCCAATGAATTGCGTAAGTCTTGGTTAAATTCTTCTCTTCTGATCTTCAGTATTTATAGTGAAGTTACAAGTAGGGTTTATTTTATTTCCTTCCTTGTTTTCACGCTTCATATCTCACCAATATCTTGGTGAATATTCTTCATAAAGTGAATTTAGATCAATTCTCCATCTAAATTCACATGCTTCTTTCCTTCATAGATTTGTTACCATAATCTTGTGTATATCTTTTCCAAATATCTTCAAAAGAACTTTATGGTATCTTCTTAAAATATACTTTCCATATCTTCTCAGAATATACTTTGAAGTCTTGTTGTCATATATTCTCTGAATTTACTCAAGTGTATAAATCTTCCGAATTACGTATGAATTATTTCGATACGTCCTTGAGACAAGTTCTTCTATTGGTACAACGGCTACTAATATATGTTTAGCTTGACATAAAACAAGTAACCCATTAGTAGTATGTGTTTGTCATCATCAAAACCCTTAGGGTCAACAAATTGTATGTGTTTGAATGTGTAAAAGAATCAATCCCCCTTGGGGTATTTATAGGCAAGGTCATTAAAGGTGCCCTATGGTTTTGGAACACTTATCCCTTTGTGATCGGATTGAGCCTTTATGATCCCTTGTTGGGCCTCTTTAACTTTTGGCCTTTGGCCCATTATATAAAGTAACATTTCCTCTTTAAACCGAACACGTGGCACGATTTCAAGGGCGACACATAGTCGTCTTTGCAGTCCATAGAATGAATATGACTTGGCAATTTGCCTGATAAATAGGAGACATGGCACACTATTATATTTACATGTGGCATGATATGGCGTGCCACATCAAGTATCATCTCGAACAACCTCCACAATTTCATATGGTCCTTCCTAGTTCAGAGTCAACTTGCCTTTCTCAACAGCCCTTCCTATGGCCTTCATTTTCCTCAAAACTAGATCACCAAGCTTTATCGGCCTATGATTAACCCTCTTGTTGTGTTCTCTATCCATCCAAAGCTTGTCCAACTACAGTCTAAGCAAAGCATTGCCCCTTACTTAAGGTAGCGTGTGAAGCTTTCATCAATTCTCAATTCGCATCTTCATCATATAGCATCACTCGGGGAGTAAGTTCACACATTTCGATGGTAAGAACATCTTCAGCTCCATACACCAATATGAAGGGAGTTTCATCAGTTGAATTCTTGACGGTTGTCCTTATCGGCCATAAGACATTGTACAATTCATCAACCTACAGTCCTTTTGCTTTTTCGAGTTTCTTCCAAAGTCCATCACCGATGATCTTGTTAAAAGCTTTGACTTGTCCATTGGCCTGAGGATAGCCAACGAAAGCAAAGTTAGTTGAGATGCCCTGCTCTTCTAACCATTTTCTCAACTGTGGTGTCTCGAACCGCAAACTGTTATAAAACACAATCGATTGTGGAACTCCAAATCTTGTGATAAGGCTGTTCCATATAAACCATTGCATATCCGTGTGTTTGACACTCTTCATTAGCTCAGCCTCCATCCATTTGGTGAAGTAGTCCTCAGCTACCAACACGTACTTCCTTTACCCCGAGGCTTGAGGGTATGGACCAAAGATTTCCATGTCCCACTTTGCAAAAGGAAGAGGATTGATGATTGGACTAGAGAGATTAGCTGGTGGGTGGTGCAAATTTCCATACATCTGACATCTTTTACATTTGTTAACATAGCTCATGGCATCTTGTCTTAATGATGGCCAGTAATACCCTGTACAAAGCGCTTTCTCAGCCAAGATACGTCCCCCTATATAAGATCCACAAAATCTTTCATGAATATCTTCCGAAACCTCTTTGCCTTGTTCAGGAGTGATTCACTTCAATAGAGGATGGGAGAATGACTTCTTATACAACTGCCCTTGCGATAACACGAACCACGCATCTCAGGCTTTGACATACTTAGCTTGTCGTGAATCAGTTGGCAAGGTTCCGTCTGTCTTATATGCAATAATTTCATCAATCCATGAGCTTCCTCTGTTAATGAAGTTCACATCCTCTGACTCCTCAATGCTTTTCTTTTCTTTAACTTCCCAAATAATGGTTCGGGGTGAATCTCCTATAGCGGAACTGGCCAACTTAGACAGGGCATCGGCCTGATTGTTCTCAAATCGTGGAATTTGCATCAACTCAAAACTTTCAAGATTCTTAACTTATTCTTGCAACATTTGAAGATATTTGCTCATGCCCTCATCCCGAGCTTCATAATCCCCCAAGTATTGACTTACAATCAAATGTGAATCAGACATTGCCTCGATCTTCTTTGAACTTGCGGCCTTACACATCTTAATTCCTGCAATTACAACTTCATATTCAGCTTCATTATTTGAAGTCTGAAATTTGGACCTCATTGCTTATTCATATAAATCTCCCTCAGGAGATATGTATATGATTCCTGCTCCGCACCCATTATGTGTGGATGATCCATCAACGTGCAATGTCCAATGGTCGATACTTGGTTTCTCGAAGTAGGGTCTAGTTATCTCAACAATGAAATCAGCAAACTCTTGTCCTTTGATTGATTTCTTGGGTTCATATGAAATCTCAAATGAACCTAACTCAATGGCCCACTTAAGAATCCTACCAGAAGATTCTTTAGTCAGGCATGACTTAAGGAATTGATCAGTGTAAACGACTATCTTGTGAGACAAGAAGTAGGGCCTCAACTTTCTGCTTGCTCAAAACAACGCCAATCCAAACTTCTCAATTAGAGCATATCTCAATCTAGCCTTTTGAAGGATGTGGCTAATGAAGTAAACTGGTTGTTGGACTCCGTCCCTCTCGACTAACAAGACAGCAGAAAGTGTGTATTCTGACACAGCAAGATACATATGCAAAGTTTCTTTCTCCATGGGGCTTACCAACTTAGGAAGGGAATGGAGATGATCCTTCAATTTAATAAAGGCTTCCTCAGCTGATTGGGTCCATTCAAATTTGTTACCCTTCTTCTTGATCGTATCAAAGAAGAAATGACACTTATCTCCTGCCCTTGACAGGAATCTTCCCAAGGCTGCTAAGCACCCTTATAGTTTTTGGACTTCCTTCACACTCTGGGGAGATATCATATCCAACACGGCTTTAACCTTGTCTGGATTGAATTCAATCCCTCTCTCATCAACAAGAAAACCAAGAAATTTTCCTAACGTAACACCAAAAACACATTTTTTAGGGTCAACTTCATCTTATACTTCCTCAAGGTCTCAAAAGTTTCTTTTAAATCAGCTACATCATCTTTGTATTCTTTTCTTTTGACGATCATACCATCAATATACGCTTCCATATTCCTTCCCAATTTTTGCTTGAATACTTCATTAACTAATCTCTAGAAGGTAGCTGGAGCATTCTTCAATCGAAATGGCATTCTTGTATAACAATACAACCCAGTTCAGTAACAAAAGCAGTTGTTTCCTGGTTGTCCTCTCATAGAGGAATTTGATGAAAACCGGAATAAGCATCCATAAAACTCAATAAGGCATGTCCTGCCGTAGAATCAACCAATCGATCGATCTTTGGCAGAGGGAAGTTGTCTTTAAGACAAGCCTTGTTTAAGTCTCTGTAATTAACACACATTCTCATAGTCTCATTGGGTTTTGGCACCAAGACAACATTTGCCACCCAATCAGGATATTGGCACGGAGGGATGAATCCTGCTTCTAGTAACTTATTTACTTCTTCATCTGCAGCTTTATTACGAACTTCACCCATATTTCTTTTCTTTTGCATGACACGCCTAACATTGAGCTTATGTACAACTACTTCTGGATCAATTCCTAGCATCTCTTCAACTTCAAATGCAAAAACGTCTTTGTGTTGTCTAAGTAACGCTCTTATCTTTGCCCCACCATGTTCGTCAGGTGCTTGTCCAATTTTCACAGTTCTATTACGCCTTAACTCATCCAACATAAAGTCTTCATGTTCTCCTCCAACTTGAGGTCAAGGAACTTAATTCAGGCTCTGTAATTAACACACATTCTCACAGTGCCATTGGGTTTTGGCACCAAGACAACATTTGCCACCCAATCAGGATATTGACACGGACGGATGAATCCTGCTTCCAGTAACTTATTTACTTCTTCATTTGCAGCTTTATTACGAACTTCACCCAGATTTCTTTTCTTTTGCATGACAGGCTTAACATTGAGCTTATGTACAGCTACTTCGGGATCAATTCCCAGCATCTCTTCAACTTCAAATGCAAAAACGTCTTTGTGTTGTCTAAGTAACGCTCTTATCTTTGCCCCACCATGTTCGTCAGGTGCTTGTCCAATTTTCACAGTTCTATTAGGCTTTGACTCATCCAACATAAAGTCTTCATGTTCTCCACCAGATTGAGGTCGAGGAACTTAATTCAGACTAAGAACAGCCATCACTTGATTCTTGGGTGATTCATCCAGCTTCCTTTTCTTATATAGTTCCCCCATGT
This sequence comes from Suaeda aralocaspica, assembly GCA_016808085.1. Classification (NCBI taxonomy): domain Eukaryota; kingdom Viridiplantae; phylum Streptophyta; class Magnoliopsida; order Caryophyllales; family Amaranthaceae; genus Suaeda; species Suaeda aralocaspica. The sequence goes on along the minus strand of PYUH01004001.1, from coordinate 1,352,656 downwards.
CACTCAACCAAGCTTCGGCTTTCAGTGTGGTAACATAGCACTCTCTTGCCAACTGCTGATCTCCATGAATAGTTCCCACAGTTCCATTGTTACACTCATACTTCATGAGCATGAGATGAGTAACAATAACTACCCTAACAGCATTTAGGTTGGCCTTCCAAGGATCATATTTTACACTTGTAGTTCTTTTACCACAAGAAACTTGACGAACATGTTCCAAGCACAATCCTTAACTCCCATTCAAACTAGCAAGGTGACAGTTCCCAATGGGTTGATAATTCCTCCTCCAAACTCAATGATGAGATGGTGGATAGGCTCTAGCTTAGATGAGTCATACTTCAACTTTTTCAGACAACTGTAACTGATTATATTGGATGAACTTCCTGTATCAACAAGTATTCTCTTTACCTTCATGTTTGCTACTTTCAGCTCTATTACCAAGGGATCATCATGAGGTGTTCGAACCTTTCCCTGATCTCTGTCGCTGATTAGTACTTTAGGGAACTTAGTTTTGGCATCTTCCCCTGTCTGAAGAGACAATTCTCGGACAAGGCTTTGAACATATTCCTTGCTACCTTTCATGGTAGGTCCACCAGCTGCAAACCCACCCGAGATTACACAGATAACATCTTTGTCAGTATCATAATCCTCCTTTGTCTTTTCGTCTTTAGAAACTGACTTCTGTTTTGCGCTCTTGTAGGATGACTTGATCAGATGTTGATCAATCATCCCTTTAGCAACATGAGCATCAAGAGTTCTTCGAAGATTGAAGAAATCATTGGTATAATGCCCCACATATTTATGAAAGTAGCAATATTTGCTCGAGTCTCGATCCTCCTTTGGCCTTCTCTGTAACACCCTAGAATTTCCGAACTACTTACTTCTTATTTTTCTGGAAAACATATTAAATTAATAAGGATTATATTTGTCATGCACATAAATTCATGATTCAAAACAAGCATACAAGATTTCATGTAATCAAGAATTGTTCAAGCATGCATTCTAACTCTTGTGTTTGTCTTTAGTACTTACGTACCTTGTAAAGTAACGGTGCTCCGCCACAACTTCTAGAAGTGGACTAGTTCAAAGTCTCCTACATAGGGAAAAACCGAAACTAAATTAAAACCTTGTTGACTAAATTCTACAACAAATATAACTAACTTCTATATTGGAAACTTTGTCCAAAACTTCCTTATATGGTCTCTATTCAATTCCATACTTCACTTTTCTTTTCTATTGTATGACTACTTGGTTTTCGGGACTTATATATGCTTTATAAAACCTTAGTATAATTTTTATGTCATTTTAGAAAAGTCGACAACAATATAAAATTACTAAAACTCCTTAAAAAGCTTAAAAAACAATATAAATCAACCATACAATGTATTACTTAATTTATATCATCAATTTATGCTAATTACATACTTTAAAAGCCTAAATATTCACTTTGTAAATTCTGGACAGCAGGTTAAACATGCTTAAAATCACTTTTAAACTTCATAAAACATACTAAAATTTATATGTATCATCATAGAATTCATATGTGATCATACTAGCATAATATAAACACTTAAAACTTACTTTAACTTGTTTTTATAAAAATTTCAGATTTATTTACTAACTTTAAAGTCATGAAAAACTTATGAAAACATAAAAATTTCATGATAAAACTCTTCTACAATCAACCAACATAGTTATGAAACCAATCTATACTTTAGAACAATTTTTCATAAACCAAAACATGATCAAAATATTTATTCAATTGAATTTCATGATTATAAATTTTTGACAGCAATTTATTTTACTTTTAAAGCCTTTGAAAATCAATCTAAACTTCATAAAATCATCATAAATTCATACAACAATAATTCATGATCATCGTATTGAAGTACAAATCATAAAAAACTCATAAAATCATAACTTGCATAATTTATAAACCCTAATCTAAAATTTCATGAAAAACAATTTTAATTCATGCTTTAAAACAATTTATACTTTATCAACACATGATTAAAACTCATAAAAACATGATTAAACATAAGTATGAACATGAATTTGCAAGATTAAATCAAAAAGAAAGAAGGAGAATTTTATTTTATTTATAAAAGTTCAAAAAATACCAAAATAGGGGAGGAGTAGGGTCGTCGGTGGTGGCGACGATGGTCCGGCGAGGTGGTCCTGGCGGTGGTCCTAGGGCAGGATTCCCGAGGCGAGCTTCTCCCCTTTTTTTTCTTTTTTCCGAAAAAAAAAAAAAACAAACACAGTTTTTTTTTTTCGGAAAACCTTTCTCTTTTTTTTGTCTCTTCTCTCTAAATTTTTGAAATCCTAATGACTAGTATGAGCATGAAAATCTGAAATTACGTTTAGGCCCTTGCCTCAAAATAAATTATGAAACCTTTGAAAATTCTATTTTTAGAAGCCTTTTAAAATAATTTTTAAACATAAAAATATTATTTATGAACACAAATAATTACTTTCAACCAAAACTTATTATTTATTTTATTATTATTAATTTCTTTTATATTTAATATGCCTATTGAACATAGTTTTTCAATAAAAAATTAAAATTATACGAATAAAATACAAAAATACTTTCTTAAAATACGTGGAAATGTGGGGTATTACATTCTCAAAGGAGGTGGATCATCAATATCAACTTTTCCTCTGATCTCCTTGAAGACTAAATGGAGATCCTTAGTGAATTCACACTTCGGCGTATCATTTGCCTTCCTTTTATGATTCTGGAAGTTTCCTTTGCTTGATGAGCCAGCCATCCATGTTGCATGTCTCTTTTGATTTTTGTTCTTTGAACCATGATCATTCTTCTCATCTTCTTTCTTCTCCTTGCGGATTGAAGCACAAAGCTCCTAAGCATGGATGAAGCATTATGCCTCCTCCCGGATCTCCTTCAAGGTCTTACAGTTTCTTCTCATTACATTAAACTTAAATGTTCCATCATGGAGCCCTCTGTAGAAGCTATCAAAGGCAACTCCTTCAGAGAGGTTAGGCAATGATTCAAGATTGAATCGTTGAACATAACTTCTTAAAGATTCTTTCTCTCCTTGCATTATTTTAGCTAAGTGCATGCTAGTCTTTTTCTCACGCTTGTTGGCCATGAAATGATGTACAAAGGTTGCACTCAATTCATGAAAACTGTTGATAGACTAGTCAGGTAAACTGTTGAACTATTTCTGTGCTATTCCGTTAAGTGTTGCAAGGAAATAGCGACACCAGGTTGCATCATCCAAACCTTGAAAGTACATCAAGTGTTTGTATGTTGCCAAGTGTTCTTCTTGATCAGTTGTTCCATTAAAGGCTTCTACATTTGGCATTATAAATTTAACTGGGCGAGGTCCCATCATGATTGGTGTAGAAAAGGGGGTCTTCCAATTCAAAGACATGAAGCCCATCTTATCTCTAATGATCCCCATAGGATCATGATGGGGATCATTAATCACCTGTTTCGCCATGTAAAGCTCCTCAGGTCTCACCCTATTCTCCCAGTATTTGATCATTTGCTCTCTTCTGGCCTAGTCTGCTTTTTCAGCTTTCTTCTTCTCAATCTTTTATCTCAAATTCTCTTTATCATAACGCTTATCTGACTCAAGATTAAAGTGGTGTGAACCAGACTTTGTGTTTAGGTATTCCCTATCATCTTTTCTAGATGCCCTTCTTTCGTTAAGAACCTCTCTAGTATCTTTGCTTGAAGTCCTTTTAGCCTCAAGATACTCTCTAGCATCATGAGCTAATGACATCTTGAATTCGATGAATTCTCTGGCATCGGACTTCGTCCTGCTTGCTTTAGTGTGCCCTTTTGCCACCTCCCATTTTAGGTTTAGACTTAGGAGTGACAGGATACTTCTTGAGTGTACCCCAATGTGTTTTAAGTGGAGTTTTTTCCTTCTTAATTCTCTGAACTTTCTCTTTAAAAGTGAGTCTTCCTTCACCTTGATCTTCCTCATTCAACTTACCCTTAAGCTTCCTCTGCCAGGACCAACCTACTCAAGGATTCTCTTGGAGGAATGCTCCTGTAGAGTATCCGCAAAGGACTCCTTGAGACCTTCCAAGATACCATTGAGCTGACCCATAGTCACGAGTTGATCCTCCACTGCATTCCCCTTTGGAGAATCAATTCCTTGTCCGGTTTCATGGTTTTCGGATTAATCAAGGTACCGAGTCTTGTCTTCGATCGAAAGTGAATTAACTGTCATCCTCTGGTGCCCTCCCCTCAGACGGCGCCAAATGATGTAGTATGATCTTCTAGTAGGGTCACTTCTGTGAATTATGTTTAGAGTGCTCTCGGGGACTACTCCTTGGACAGACAGGTGTGTTGTTCACTTCTTCCAACGTGTTTCCCGAGACTTGCAAAACAAGGGAACAAAATCCTTGTAGGATTTTTCCCCCCTCTGATGCTTAAGTAAGTACTTGTAGCAAGATTAGGACTAATTAACTATAATTATCAAAAGGCTTAATCTAGAGAGAGATTTTAGAGAGAGAAGTTCTCCTCTTATGTAGAATAGAATGAAAATTGAATGCCCCCAAATGGTGAGTTCATGCTCTATTTATAGGCTTTTCACCTTGGGTGCTTGCCAATCATATGGCAACATCTGTCGTGATATGATTGGTCTTTCCTTCCTTTATTACCTCATGGGCTTTCAAGGCCTTTGGGCCCTTTTTCCTTGTGAGTCTAGGGTCATATATGAAGCAACGTATGTAACACCCAGGAAATTCCGTACCTTTTTCTAAAACCAGTTCCTTGTCCTAGCATACTCTAAAAACCCAAAACTTCCAGAATATTACCGCCACCGTGTGAAAAAGGCTAAGGAAATTATCAAAGCTGCTACAGCGAAAGACACTCTTAAGAAAAACATTTCAAAACTACTCAAAGTCAACTTCAAAAACATTAAGTCAAACCATTTGAAAACTCTTACAACTTCGGAACCATAACAGCCCTTAAAACCAAATGAAAGTAAACTTGTAAAACAATGTTAGTCCAACATCAAAAGTGATAACATCCACAACCAAAGTTACTAACAAAACTACTACTACGAAAGTAGAAGAACGCTCTGCACTCAATCCCAGCATGATTGACATATGACCTCCTGAACCTGTTGCTTTCTCTTTATTCAAGACTTACTACTCGCCATCGAAATGGGTCATCATAGGGCCAAGATCAAAGATTAGGCCATGCATACAAAAGAACGTAATCAGCAAAGCTGAGTACATAAACACTAAAAGACTATGCAACACACTAGCATGAACCTAGGCAAGGGCATAAGGCAATAAACACGTATCTTACCGTTCCTGCAATGTACCTGCAACACTTGGTTAGAATAAACCAATTTAATTTATTTACTTAATTTGGAATTCGCATCGAACGGGTTTCCTCCTATAAACAATTGCCCTATTAGGCACCAGTTGGGGAGCAACTCCCAAAAGGTATTACCTATGTCACACGAGGTGACGGATATCCAGCGCATTAATATAAAATAAAGAGTACAACGTCTTGTACCCCAATTAGGAGATAAAAGAACATCAGTCTAGTAACTCCCCCCATTGTTCATAATCAAGGTATATACGTTCCAAGAGTTTTGGTGCGAATCCTCTTTCACTTTACATAATTATCAGGTTACTTGAAAATGTGAACAAACAACACACAAACAAACCACCCACATTGCACATAGACATGTAAATTCCTTTTTAATCAACCTCTTTTAGTGAACACTTGTTTTAAACCTTCTTCTTTAACTATTCCACACATAAACTGTGAGTGGATCAAACTTCCTTCTATACCACACATTATACTGTGAGTGGGTATAAATAAAATTAATGCTCATACTTTACCTGAAAACGTGAACCTTGTCACAACTATGTTATAAATATGCAAAAATGTTGCTCAACTTCGAAAATAATTCTTCTATTCTTTAATTCTTGCAAAATATGACTACTTATATGTCCATAAGGACTCATGTTCAACATGAATTAAATAAAATATATTATTTCCATAAGAGGAATAAACTTGTAGTCATATAGTCAACAAACTACTAACACATGTAAAACATGTAAACATATAAGGAACTTCTCAACATGCATGAAAACATACTTGGTTACTAAGCAACCTATAACATGAACATGTACATGTCCTAGCATGATACTACGTCCATGAACCATCCTTTAGTACTTACGTACCTTGTAAAATAACGGTGATTTGCCACCACTTCACTAGAACTTGCTTACTCCGAAGCTTCCTACATTAACAAAGGGTTAAACTAATTAAAACCCTCGTTTACCAAATTTTTCAGCAGCTTAAACACCCTTTAAAACGTCTCAAAATGTCACATAGTGACCTATAAGACACCACTAACAATACCATGCATTACCCATAACATATCCTTCTTAAAACATACTTTATTCGCACTTAGAATAAAATTTCAACATACTTAGATGCTTAAAAATACTTTAAAACGCCTTTAAATTTATTAGTACCACCTTACTTAATTTTCGGAAACTTGTTTAAGCTTTATAAAACCTTAACATATATTTTATGTCACTTTAGAAAAGTGCACAGCAATTTAGAATAATCAAAACTCCATGAAAAACCTTAAAAACAACATAAATCAATCATACAATGTAATACTTAACTTATATGATCAATTTATGCTAATTACATACTTTAAAGACCCAATTAATTAATTTATAAAATCTGGACAACTTGTTAAACATGCTTAAAATCACTTTTAAACTTCATAAAACATACTAAAATTTATATAGATCAATATAGAATTGATGTGTGATCATACTAATACAATTTGGACACTTAAGACCCAATTTAACTTGTTTTTATTAAAATTTCAGATTTATTTATAAACTTTAAAGTCATGAAAAACCTATAAAAACACCATGCTTTCATACCAAAATACTTTTACAATCTACTAACATATTTATGAAGTCAATCTAGGCTTTGGAACAATTTTTTCATATGCTAAAACATGTTCATAATATTTATTCATCTCAAATTCATGATTATAAAATTTGGACAGCTTTGTAAAATAAGTTTAAAACCCTTAAAAATCAATCTAAACTTAATAGCATCATCATAAATTCACCAATCAATAATTTATGATCATAATATCAAAGTTTAGAACATTAAAATTCATAAAATCATAACTTCATAAATTTTCAAACCCTAATTTATAATTTCATGAACAACAAAATTAATTCATGCCTTAAAACAATTCATACTTTACTAAAACATGATTGAAACTCACAAAAACATGATTAAACATAAGTTTGGACATGATTTTGCAAGATTGAATCAAAAAGAAGGAAAAAGAATATTTTTTTTTAATAAAAGTTGAAAAATTACCAAAATAGGGGAGGAGTAGGGCCGCTGGTGGTCCGGCGAGGTGGCTCCGGCGAGGCGGTTCCGGGCACGATTCCCGAGGCAAGCTTCTCCCTTTTTTTTTTCTTTTTCCGAAAAAAAACGAACACAATTTTTTTTTTGTGTTTTGTTTTTAGGATTTTAGAGAGAGATTAAAGGTATGATTTTTTTTTTTTTTTGGTGTTTGAGGCTATTAATAGAGCCACTAATCAGAATTTCGTGATTAGTTTAGGTTTTTAAATGGGCTTTATGGCTTAGAGTAATATTGGGCTTGTTTTAAAATAATACAAAATACCCATTTAAAACCCTTTTTTTTCCGAAAACCCTTTAATAAATTCTCGAACACTTTAAAATAATTTAGAACTCTTATAAAACTTTCAAAAACTTATTGAAATAATTCATAAACCTTTGTCTAAATATTTAATTCATTTAAGCAATTATTAAAACTTATTTATTTAAATAATAAAATACTTAAAATATACTTTATAAATACGTATATAATACGTAAAGTTCCTCAAAAATACGGGGTATTACAGTATGAGATGATGACGAGTGTCGCCTCCTTATTCCTTTTAAGAGTGAACATGTGGTCCAATGAGATAATGACACGTAGTCATGTAGGCCCCACTCATAGTGGATCACTTATTGCCACATGGCAGTGCCACGTTGGCATTGAAATAAGATAAGTGGACACGTGGTCCATTTGGTGAGTGACATGTGGCAGCCTACTTGGCATTTGCATATGCGATAACAGCTTCCTAATAAATAAATAAAACATGAAACAAAAGATATTCTAAAGTTTATAAATAAACCACCTTTCTTAAATAGGTGTTTCATTGCTATGCTTAGCTTCAAACACTTTAAATTCCTATTCATTTTATGTCTCATGCCATCAAGCTTAGGAACATATTTATTTTCATGAACATATCCATGTAGATAATTAAAGAACACATGAATTGTACATCTATATTTGTGTTTCCTATTGTTATTTAACAGTTCAAACATGCAACCTGAGTATAAGCCACTTAAACATTTGACAACCAAGAATAAGAACTACACTGTCAAAGTGAAAGTGATTTATAAAGGATCACCTTAGAAACCAGAAAACAAGTCAAGGTGCCAAAGATTACTGCTTGAAGACCAAGAGGTATTACAATCACACAAGTTATAGTACATGGATGATATGAATTTGTCAAACAAAATTATAACAAAGTTACTTGTATCAGGGCTTCAAAATGAAGGCTACATTATTCGACAATGATACAGAAGCATTTGATGAGGCCTTACAGCATAATGGAGCATATGAAATATCAAATGCAACTATGACTTAAGTGCCTTCACAGCGTGCAGACCGACCTCATAGACACGCTATTGTTATCAATGGGCGTACTACAATTAATCCTATTCCAGTTGATCCCTCTATTCTTGGACCTCAGTATTGCAATCTTTCTGCATTACCACGAAATATCGATGATGATACACTTTATGGTGCATTTCAAGACTTTCTCCTACATTTACATGAAAGCATTCTCTTGGAATATCTAATTACTTTATTTTTCAGATGTGCTAGGTATTATGTTATATGCCAACAGTCCTAAATCAGTTCCAAGACCTCAAGGCGGGGAGAATCAAGTATTTGAATTCAGAATAATTGATCACATGTAAAACTGACAGCTCACCTTTTCAACTTCATGCAACAACCTTAAATGTCTCTATTCACAATGCAAGTTCTAATTGATTTCATTACATTGCAGCTATGATAAACCCCTTTCCATCTCTCTTTGGAATGAAATTGCAAACCCATACACTCAATATTTTGCTCAAGAATGGGCTAATTCATTTACTATCATTGGCTTCACTGCTCTGAAAATACGCGGCTACAGAGGTGATCATCAGATTATCATTTAACAACAGCCATTGTAAAATCTCATACACCAACATACCTCGTTTTATTTGGCATAGGTTTTCCTCTATGTTCATCAATGTCAACATCAGTAATTACTCATCCTAAAGGCCCCAAAGCTAATGCCTTGAACTCATGGTATTAAAAAAACAGATTTTATACAAGCAAAGATCATATAAAACAAGCTAACCCTTTTTCTCTTTTATAAAATCTAACTCTTTTTCTCTTTTATAGGGATAATACTAATGAAAGGGCTAATACTAATGAAAACTAGCTGATAGTTTAACAATCTAAGTTGGTTCGGCTGCTTGCACCTGAAGCAAAACCAACACAAATTACAGTATTGGAATTGCAATAGCGAAAAGTTGTCCAATTATATCACACATGTTCTTCCATTTTCATACAATTACATATTCAATAATACTCACCATTTTAATAACAAACAATTTGCTAATGCCAAAACAGGCTCATAATGCTTGGCAAGAAGAGCAATTCTCCATATATGTAAAGTTCCCATGTCTCACAACTGAAAAATTGCATTTATATATGGGCTGCAACAAATGTGGCTAACGAGCAATTTCTCCCCCACCAACACCAGTTCCCCATTTAGTTGCAAGACATGTGCTCCTATTGAAACCAAGTGTCTCCCAAGCTTAACTATCATTCCATTCAAGTCTTGCAAGTGTTAAATATATTATGCCTTTAATTGCTCAAATTTATACATACTGCAGAGTCACTTTGAAAACCAAAGCTATTGATGAAACAGGAGAGGTGGAAATTAAATTACATTTTTTACCAATGAAATTGAAATGCTGACAGAAAATACTTGTGATTCTTTGTGGACTCAGAAGATACAGCTAAACTAATCTTTAATTATCAATAGCAACTACTTCTTTGAAGCATATTACATTGTTAAATTATTTATTTTCAGGATGATGCTGATGCAATTAGGAAAAGAATAGCTTTAATGGAAAACAAATGGGCAAGAATTACTGTTGGACCAACTCATGCTCTAAGCAAAAGTCGTGCATTATTTTGGGCTGCACGATCAGTTGAAGTTGAATGATTCCACCCCTCATAAAAAAGTTCATTTAGGTACTTCTTCAATATTAACAAGAACAGTCAAATATGGAAATTTAATGTTCTTATTGTAAAATTTAGTAGTGATTATTGATGGACTGCAGACACAAAACACTGAACAATGGCAATTTGGTGTTCTCAAAACATTGAGCTACGGAGTATCAATGTTCTATTAATAATATTTATGTTGTGAGAACATATCAGTTCGAAAAAATGAGCAACAAATAATGGAGATTTAGTGCTATTATGTAATAAACCTAGAAACATAAATTTCATGCATGTATACAATATACATGCTACTTAATTAGAACTTATTATTGCTTATCGACCAGGGCACCTGGTGTCCTGCATTTAACGTTATGATTTCTTTTTCTATTCATGTATTATCATTATATATAGCCTTATAGATCACACGTACATATGAAGCAGTTGCTATACTTTCAACAAGGCACAAAAAAAAAAACCATCACAAAAAACTTAACTTAACTAGCATTTCATTGCACTGCTACTCATATTTAGTACACCATACTAATATACTATTAAACCACTTATATTCAACCACAAGGCTGTGATCAATTAACACTTGCACACAAGCTCCATCCTTACCCACAATTTTGATTAATACTTGCATAATTTCTACATAAACAACTACATCTACACCAGCTAATAAAATACAAATCAAGCTTACATATAGAATCATTACTAATAAAAAAAACATACCAATAATGAATCAATGCCTATGAAGACTTTTGCTGTTTTAATTTGCACTATACTTTATTAGCCCGAAACATACACATCATAAATCCAAGCCCAAGATACCTAATGACATAAAACTATATATATGAACCAAACCCAAACTAACATACCTAAAACAATATACATTCAAAGCCCATGTTACTTCAAAATCCTTTGCCTATCCTAACAACCTACAAATTACGGAATTCATCATTCAACTATCACCATTGCCGATCCTAGACATACCAAAAAACATTGCACACATTTTCACCAAGCATGTTTCTTATTACGCATAACTAACATGCAACAATTAGATTTAAACAACAAATACCATGCATTAATTACAATACATAATAACACCGGCACATATATTTCGAGACACCGCGCACCTCGGTGCGCGTTGTCACAACTAGTAAGGTACTAACTACCATTTTTTTTTTAAAAAAAGCTAAAAAGTACCAAAAAACAAATTCAGGATAAAAACAGCTATTGTGCCATACACCCCTAAACTATTGCAAAATGCATGAAATACCCTCGTTGTTTCAAAAATGCACCATATGCCCTTAAACATTTTACTAAATTTGCGATTTACCCTTATTTTACTAAATTTTATCTAATTACCTTCAAATCAACAAAATAAATTTGATTAATCGTTGATTGTGTTAATTTAAATCAGTTAATTATATGAATAAATTAAATTAATCTTACACACTCACCACCACAAACACCTCTCTTCCATCACCACCAACGCATTGCCACCTCCACTTAGTCACCATTACCACTAGGGGTGTGCAAAAGCGGGTATCCGACTCTGCGGGCAGTGAATTTTACTACTCGAGACCTACCCGGAAATTTTGGGTACCCGAAATAAGCGGGTCGGACAAGCGGGTACCCGCAATTTTATTTTCCTACTATTTTTTCAAGTAAAGTATAGTTAGATAAATTAGAATATTTATGTTCCTACTTCAAATTACAAACTTGTTCTTTTTTTTGAACAAGAGTGAGAGCAAAATGAACATAGAAAAAACATAAAATACATAGTACATCATTTCATAATAATAAAGAGGCAATGTAGTCATTTACTAAGACATAGAAAATAGTAAATTAGTAAAATGAAAAAGAAAAAGATCATAAAAGCAAAAATATTAAAAATAAAGAGAAAAGAGAACATAGAAAAATCAAAGCTACATAAAAAATGGGAGTAACAATTACTACAAAGCTAAACTAAAAAAATTACAATAACAAAGCTAAACTAAAAACAATTAGGAAAATGAAAATATAAAAATTAAACCGGGTATCGGGTACCCGAAACAACAAATTTTGATACTCGTACCCGACTCGAAAATTTGCGGATACCCGACTTGTAAAAAATTGTTATTAGCCTAAAAATTACCCGTTTTTAATGATCGGATAGTGCGGGTATCGGGCTGGGTTTTCTTGCACACCCTTAATTACCACTCAGTCACTACCAACACTTGCCACACTATCACCGTCAACATCAACGCCACCCAAGTCAAACCACCACCTTAAAGGCACTCAATCGTCGCCTCTCTCTTTCACTCACCACCTTAAACCAACACTTGCCGAAACAACACCACCTTCAGACCACCCCACCACCACAACCATCATCAACAGCTTCGAACCCACCTCCACCAGCTTTAAACACACCTTCACCATAAAATCTGATCCACGCCAACAACTACCGCCAAAAATACGATCCAAGCCAACAAATAGTACACCAAAAAATTGAACTCAAACCATAGCTACACTTCGTCTCAACCACCTTCGAATTTGGATAACAAATTTGGGTGGTATTCAAATTTAAATGAATTTATTGGGTGGTGTTCGGAGGTTAACAAATTTGGGTGGTAAATGAAGGTAGTGAATTTGGTTGTTTGAAGATTTGTGTAGATGGATGGGTGGTTCAATTCTAGCTGGATGAGTGAGGTGGTTCTATTTTTACCAACGATGGGGTTGAAGAACGTTAACAATGGGGTGGTGGCCTGCCTCATTGGTGTGTTTGTAGTGACTGATGAAAGAGGGTTGTTGTGCTGGTGGAAGAGATTAGCGAGGAGAGAGAAAGATGAGGTGGTGATTATGTAGTGATGGAGGAGTGTTGGCTATAGATAAAATTAATATAGATAATTTAATTAACTAATTTTAATTAATATAAGGAAAAATTGCGAGAATACACCTTTTAAAATCAGGTTTTTGCGAGAACACACCTCATAAAGATCTTTTTGCGAAAACACACCTTAAACAATTTTTTTTTTTAAACACACACCTTACTCCACTTTTCCGGTTTTGACCACCGTATTCCGGTGTTCACCTCTTCTTTTCTCCTATTCACACTCTTCTTTCCCCTCAAAATTTTGCCCCAATTACCCTCTTTAAAACATTCATGCAATTAACTTCAAAATTGAAATCAATTTAACATTTTATACTCCATTTGCTGAAAAAACAATGCGAAACCTTTTTTTTTTTTGCTTCAAACCTCAATACTAAAATGAAAAAAAAAACTTTGTCAAAAAAAAAAAGCGAAAAAAACTAATTTGGGGTTTTTGGAGCCACAAAAACAAATTTACTTAAGCTAAAAAAAGGAAAAAAAACAATTAATTTACTAAAGTTTTACTAACATCTGAAAACTTCAAACAAAAAACCCAAATTAAAGATTTGATCTTTAAGAGTTTGTTAGTTTATAGCAATGTACAAACATCAAAAAATAAGATGAATTATAGAAACATGGAGGAAGTAATAAAACATGCATTATTACTAAAAAAAAATTAAAAGTAATTACCTTTAAATTAAATCTTTAATTACACTTGCATTTCAAGCTAGAATAAATTGGCTCATTATTTGGCCTTCTAAACAACTGGGTATACCCCACATTAGATCTCAAAGAAAAAAATGAAAAATTTAAAAAACAAAAAAGTTTCAAATTATTTCACTCAATCACTTGTATTTGAAGCCATAATTTACTATTTTGAGAAATGCCCATTTCACATAAATCATCAACAAATAAATCCACTTGAGCAATCAATCAAAATCTTATTATTATTAAGAAGATGTAGGAATAAGATAAGAAGAGAAGAATAGAAGAAGAAGGATGAGAAGTGTGAAAAGATAACAAGAGAAGAAGAAAATAATTTACAGACCACCTTGAGTCACGAAAAAAAGAGAGAAATTGGGGCAAAATTTTGGAGGGAAAGAAGAGTATGAATAGGAGAAAAGAAGAAGTCAACATCGGAATCTGGTGGTCAAAGCCGGAAAAGTGGAGTAAGGTGTGTGTTTGCAAAAAAAATTGTTTAAGGTTTATTTTCGCAAAATTTTTTTTATAAGATGTGTTCTCGCAAAAAACTGATTTTAAAAGGTTTGTTGTCGCAATTTTTCCTTAATATAATTAATAGTTTATTTGATTTTTTTGATTTGTGGGTAAGTAGATAAAATATTGCATGAATTTAGTAAAATGTTAAAAAATATATAATACATCTTTAAAACAATAGTAATATTTGATACATTTTACAATAATTTAGAGGTATACGGTAAATTGCCACCCAAAAAACCAACAATTAACCCGAACAATGTGAAGCGAAAGCTATATGCGTCACTCACTCACTCTCCCTCCAGTCGCCATAAATACAAGCGCTGATCTCACTCTCACTTTCGCTCACCTTCTCTTCTCTTCTCTTCGAGAACAACAATGGCTACTACTCCTCATTCCTTACTATCACCCACTCTCTCTCTTCGACGCCCTAATTTCTTTCCTCGATTCTCTCAATTTCATCCTTTCAACAAATCTTCCTTCACTTTTTCTTCTTCCGATTTCATGTTCTCCAGATTTTCTCTCTCCAAACTATCGTAAGTTTTTTGATGATTTTTTTTGATTGATCGAAAATTTGAATTTCTTATGTTTCTGATAAAATGCATGATTTATTTTTGTATGATACAGTTGACTTTTTTTTTTTTTTTTCAGTTTTCAGCTTTCATTTTCTTTCGTTTTCACAGTCAATTTTTTTTGGTCAAATATGTAATTTGTTTGTTTCTTTGGTTTATTTTCTTATGAATTTATTGTTTATTGTTAATTAGTATTAATATTTTGCAGTGAATTAGGCCTATTTAGTTGTGAAGGAGATTTTGATCATTTGTAAAGTATATTTAATTTTAATGTGTCATTGATTGTTTATCTTTGTTCTCATGTGATATTAGTTGATGATGAGACTTTCGGGTTCGATTTGAGCTACAGCGAATAATTGTTATAGTACAGATTATAAGATGTTATACCTGTATATGCATTTTGTTGGACTCCGAAACATCATTTGTTTGTTTTTGTATTGGTCACAAATTATAAGCTTGGTAAATTATGGTTTTTTTGGATGTTGGTGTAGGAATGTATTGCAAGCTTCTTCGGGTGGTACAAATTCCATTAGTTCATTGGTAGGTTACAGTGGTAATGTATATATATATATATATATTTTTTTTTTTTTTTTCAAATAAATCTTTTTGTAATGATTTTGCTGTTATTAGCCATGCATAATGTTATACATGAGTTGCTACTAATAATATGTATCCGATGATGATTTTATCTATATTTGACATGCACTCTGTTATTGAATAAGATGAAATGTTGTTGTTACATGAAAGAAAAAGCTAAAAGACCAGAATGATGTTAGTTATTACGGTGTAGCCAATAAATTTTTAATTGGTTTTTTCATCAGGTACCCCTATGGTATTACAAAATGTACTAGGTATCCTTGATGTTTCTAAATGGTGGGTATGATTAAGGTTTTCAGTCATTGTATGTAATACCCTAGATGACTAATGGTGTTAGTAGGACGTTAGCTATTATTATTTTTATTTATTTGGTCATTTGGTTTATTTATTTTACCTTTTTAAAGCATAGTCTTTCAATTAAGGGTACCATGGACAATTCGTAGAAACTTTAGGGGTATTTGGTGCATAAAATTTTATACAACAATCCCTACTAAGTACTAACCAGTGCCGGACCCAGGATTTCTATTGTGTTGGTTCAAGCTTCTTTACGGTTAACCAACATGTTAACTAATCGATTACGATAAACTGGATCGGATTTTGCAGTTTTTTCTTCTATAGTATCTTGACGTGACATGAGCGTAAAAGGGGTTCAAGTATCAGTTTTCTTTTTCAGTTTTCTCGAAAGTTAGGAAAGATCTCCCTCCAAACCGTACATATGACTTTCCACAGAATTTGATATGTAATGTATCTACGAGACCGAGTATGGAATTCTGTTTACTCACTTTAAATTGAGTATCTGTTTCCCTCCTTTTCCTACTAGGGTTGGAAATCCTGTATTTTCCATATCCATACAATTGAGTCCTTGGGTTTCCGAAATAGTGTAAAAATAAAAAGAAGTGCTTCGAATCATTGCTATTGACTCTGACCTGTTCTAAGAAAGTCGAGTCGAATTGTTTGTTGACACGAACAAAGTCAGGAAAGATCTCTGAAATTATTTCAATATTGGACCTTGGACGTATAATAGTTCCGAATCAAATCTCTTTAGTTATTTAACATAACATCACTAGTTGAAGGTAATTCTCCGAAATGAAAATGGATTATGGGAGTGTGTGACTTGCACTATTGATTAGGCCGTGCAGGTATATGTGTCTTTCTGCCACATTGAAAGCATACTTTAACTCCTCGCTATAGTATACACCAACAAAATCACCTATGGGGAAGAGAAGTGTACCATCTTTTCCCCAAACGAGGAGAAATGGCTTTTTGACTGAAGAAGGGCATGAGACAAATGCCTCTATAAATCAAATAGGCTTTCTATTTCCTTATAAACCAGATTACCATCCCAGACTGGCTTACCTCCAGGTATATGATACTCTTTCATTATAAAAGGATAGAAAGAGTTCACATCGTAGTAGTACAGGTTTTCACCCTTTGGGATATATGCGTTGGTATGACCACCATAGTACCGCCTTCGAATGAGGAAATCTTCATTCTGATTTGGGATATGAATATAGCAAAGCTCCTCGTTGTATAAATTCATACGAAAGATACCAAGCGCCACTGAGGATACAGTGATCCAATCCACAATGTCTACCTTGAAGAGCTCCCAATATAAGCTTTGGGCTTTTTGCATGACGCGTCCAAGGAGTATAATGTCCTGCTTCATATATTCTATGACTTCCTCTCTCTTTTCAGCTAGATTCCATAAATTTATGGAATTATGGTCCAAGGAACTTTTATTTTCCAACTCTGGGCATAGATTCTTCGCAAGGGAGTTGAGACTACTCAAAAGAAGATTCAATGAGTCTCTGAAGCGGAATAACATTCTTTTTTTTATAATAGACAACGACCTGATCGAGTCGATGGTTTCTCATCAGAGGTTTAACCCCATTTTTCTCATTATGCACTATAAGGTGCTTCAGCAAGAAAATTCCATTGAAGCGTGAAAAGTTATGGAAGTAGACCGTTTGAATCTTCGAATTCTGCCTAATAATGGATATTATTCCTTTTAGAAAGTCATCCAGTACCCGATCTTTCTTTTTCGGTTGGGTATATTATTGGTGTATAATCAGTACTGTAGTAGTAACCAATATTACTGTCCTTAACAGGTACACCTGGACGAATAATCATGACACCAGCAGCCTCCGGAAAATGAACTTCTACCGAGGAAGCCTCCAAGCTAGAGGAAGGCTGGAACACTCCCCCTTTGTAGAGTACTGTTTCGGTATCGGCTACCAATTCAGTCCTTTTGTACTGTTCTTCAGTACTGGGTAGGATAACTACGATTTCGATGTTTGACATCTCGAGCCGAAATAGGTTCGATATCCTTTAGCTGGGAAGTTTTTTTCTGGCATTCCAGAATGCATTTGACCCTTTCCTCTAATGATAGAGAAGACATTCTCTACTCTTCCTTCCACAGAGACCCAGAGGGCCTATCACCATGCAAGTATCATATCGTTCACTAATGGTAGTTACCGCTCGGAGGATCGAAGAGCTTCATATCGTCGTCTTACGGCTCAGTGTCGAAGAACTTAGTTGCTAGACGAAGGCTTTTTCAAGTTGGGCCCGTAGGGCACAGAGTCGAAGAGCTGAGTCGTCTTGTATCGATAAAGTCAAGTAAAGTATAGACGCCGGAACGAAGCTGAAAGTAGAGTCTCGTAGCCGGGAAGAAGAGCTAAAATATATACTACAGTTAAGATTCGAAGAGCTTATTTGAAAGACTCTGGACAGAACAGTGAATAAATTGTTCTTCTCTTTGAACTATAGTAAGATCCAACCCAGCGCACCTTCACATCAACCAAATTCGATCCCTAGGAGATTCATTATAGTTGTCAGACCAAGACCAATCTGCACCCTCTTTTTCTTATGTATCCTGACTCTAGTTTCTAGGATACCCATGACTCTAACTGAATGAGTGTGAATGAAGTGCTTAACTTCTTAACATTTTTGGGCCTCATTCAAACCCCTTATGTTCCAGGTACTCATCATTAGGATTTCCGGACTGACCTGGAACCAAACTGTATTCCTCATCCATCTCAGCTTTGTGAGCTAACAAAGCAAAATAAAGAATTACCAATAGGCTGAGCCAACGCAGACTTGCCCTTATCCTTGGACTTCTTAGTCACCAATTTGCATCCAGCATCATCATCAGATGTAGGAGCAGGATGAGGCTGAGGAGTCACAACAGGAACCGAAAGCTTCGGAACTTCAGACACCACAGGAACCTTTTCTTAGGAACCCATTCTTTCCTAGCCTGCTGTGCCTTAGGCTTATAGACCTTAGGTTTCTTAACTTTAGGCCAATTACGGCAGTCATGTCCCACCATACTACAAGTCTTACAACCCACTCAAACTCCACCTTCTGCTCAAACACCTTACCTCCAGGATCAGCAATCTTCACTTGAGTCGGTAAGGGAAGAGTGACATCAACCTCAATTAACAGCCTGGCAAAAGACACCCTGAACTGCTTGGAGGAGGTACAGCATAAAGAGGTACCCCTATAGTACTACCAATCCTGAGCCCCTCGAACCATAAACTGGGAAGTGCTAAGAGAGTCAAGCATCAGTGAGCCAAAAGAAATTCAAGTCTTGGACAGAGGGGACACTTGGCACCGGGTCTTCGAATATTTGGGTATAAAGTCGGATGGTCGGATATAATAGCGGACTTCAAACTTGTATCAATACACAATTACAAAACTTTTCATGGTTCAATACAATAAAACATAAGTTTTAATGTCAAAATACAACTAAAAATAGTAAACGTTTTACAACACACAAATGCTCACATTAGACTATAAGAAAATTACAAAAGCATTCTACGACTTTTCATACTTTGGAAACATTTCAATACATCATCATCAGTAACTTTAGCAAAGAAATCTCGTTCAAGAAATGTGACTAAACTATCATTTAATAGTTGATCGCCCATACTATTCCTCAACTTGTTTTTCACATAAGTCATGGAGGAGAAGACCCTTTCCACACTTGCGGTTGCTACTGGCATGATTAGTATTAGTCTTACAAGCAAATAAAACAATTTATAAGAGCAATTCTTATTTGTCTCCACTAGCTTCATAGAAAGCTCATTAATATCCTTCAAGTTCCCAAACCTCTCATCTATCCTCATGTCATCAATAAAAAATTCAAGCTCATGTCGAAGTGCAGTCGTAGCCATATCATTACTTGGAAACTCTTTTGGATAGTAATCAACAAGCCTCATCAACCTTTTCTTATCAAATGCTGCAAATGAATTGATTGGACTCAAGGAAGCCATACAAATAAGCAACTCCATATTTTCCTCATCAAATCTATTATTAAGCTCTTGAAGTTGTAAATTAATGACGCTTAAAAACATTTCAATTCAATAGTGGTGCAAATTTGAAATTTTAGCATAAAAGCGCTTTGATCTCCCAAAAGGAACATACTCTTAATTCAAATCCAATAATATCAACCTTATGTTTAACACAAAAGGAAGTGACAAGTTCTAAAAAATCATCCCACCGATGGTCCCTCATCTTTTGTAACTGCTCCTTGGTCAAAGTAACAAAAGACATGGCATTAACAATATCTTGATCTCCCCTTTGCAAAGATTGACACAATTTATCAGTAATTCCAAAGATTTCGGACAGCAAGTGTATCATGAATATGAACTCAAAGGACTCAAATGTCTCCATAACAACAATGACTTTTACACAATCCTCTTTATAAATTATGTTTCTAATTTGAAGAATCTTAACAATGGTTGAATACAATGAACGAACATTCACAACAATTTTATAATGTGTTTTAAACCTAACTCTTGGTTTAACCCTTGTCCACTTTGAACTTCACCTAGATCTAATGCTTGAAGCACCTCTTGAGATTGAATTTACCTGATCATTTCTCTTCGCTTACAAGAAACTCCAATAACATTGAACAACATTGCAAGTTTATCAAAGAGCCAAATACAAGAATAATTATCTTTAGCAACCGCAACAAGAGTTAATTGAAGTTGATGAGCAAAACAATGAATGTAATAATCTTGTCTTGTTTCATTCATAACCAAAGCTTAAAGACCATAATCTCACCCCTCATATTACTAGCCCCATCATAACCTTGCCCACGAACTCTAGACAAACGCAATGAAAAATCCATCACTAAAAAGATTCAATTGCACACTTAAATGTCAAAGCAGTGTTATCCCCAATGTGTATAATTCTTAGAAACCTTTCACTTACACTACCTTTTTTACTCAAATAACGCAAACAAAGGGCCATTTGTTCTTTTGAAGAAATATCACCAGACTCGTCAGCTAGTATTCCAAAGTAATCACTCCCAATATCATCAATGATAAATTTAGTAGTTTCTTTGGCACAACAATTGATAAGGTCTTTTTGGATGGTAGGAGAAGTCATCTCATAATTTCCAGCTTTTGCACAATCACTATTATTTTCTGAAAGCCATGTCAACAATACAAGAAAATTACTCCTATTCCAAGATTCTTCACTTTCATTATGACCGTGACATGGTAAGCCTTGATTTAAAAGAAATCTTAAACATTTCAATGAAAAGGTCAAGCGAGACTTTTACTTAATTTTAGCTTCTTTGGAGTAAGAGGTAAAAGAGAGAACAATAGATGTAGCTGGTTTAACGAAAAGATCAAAAACCTCTTTAGCAAGATTATGAGTACTACCATGACAACCCACATGTGTATCTAGTCTACCACTCTTGTTCCATCCTCTAAATCCATCTTTAACAAAGCAATCATGTGCACCTAAACAATCTATTTTGTCCCTAAACAAGTAGTAAACAAAGCAGAAGGCTGCATCCTTTTCAACACTATATTCAAGCCAATCAACATTAAAGAAACCAATCAACATTAAAGCGACGAATACCTCCTATTTCTCTTTGAGTGAAATCATGTGTACGTGGGTCACATCGTTTTTTTGGTAATATATCCTCTTCTTATGACATCTTGATCATTTGAAGGATAACCCAAGATCGGAATTCGTTTGCCGGGGTCATGTGGAAGAAGCTCAACATCATACACACGATTTTCTTCTTGTGTTCGAGGGGGAGGCATAGAAGTAGCTGCCTCATGAGTATCTTCTTGTGTTGAAGGGGACTCTTGAGTATCATCAACAATATGAGGTTCTCTTGGATGAGGGGATGAATTTGTAGAAGATTTCTGGGATTTCACAGCATTATTTTTCCATAAATACTCTAAACTTTTCATGATCAAAATGAAGCAATCTACATTCGACAATCGACATGAAAACAATATTAATAATCATTGTCAAACTAAGTAACTAACTAATCTAATAGCAAATGAAACTGACCATGAAACTAATAAATCTAATTACAAATGAACAATTAACAACTAACAACTTGAACACAATGAAACTAACAAGTAGCAATTAAAAAACAGAAAACTAACAAAGTTTCAATTAACAATTCAATCAACATCTATATTCTAAAATTCAAATAATTCAATTGAGAAATTAAAATACTCAAGAACAATGAAGCTAAAATTTAAACAATAAAATAAATTTAAAACATTATAGAAATAAAAGTATAAAGGTAACAAAATTGCACCAACAAATTGCAACAAATAATTAAAATCCAAAAAATCGCACCAATAAATTGAAATATTGAGGAGCTAGCCGCGGAGGCTCAGCAGGCGACAATGATGCAGCGCTGAGCTGCCGGGTCGACGACCAAATGTGGAGGCAGCAAGGAGTGGCGGAGCAACGAAGGAGTGCCGGAATGGGCGTTTAGGCGATTTTTTTGGGGATTGGGGCTTAGGGTTTCAATCTTGTGAGAGAAATTTCAGAAGGAAATAAAAGAGGGCCTTTAGTATTGAAGAATGAAGTTGAGGGAAAAAAGTGTAATTTTTTGGACAAAAAGTGCCCAACAGAGGGGTCGAACCCACAACCTCGTTGAAACAAGTTAGTGCATAGACCATTGAGTTGCATGTTCACCTTTGTTTATTTGTTGTTGTGAATTGTATATAGTCAAAGTTTAATTTCTTAAAAATAAAAAACCCGAAATTATCCTGTTTAATTTTGGTTTCCTGAACCTGCTTTTCTTTCTTGTCACTCTCTGTTTTGATAAGTTTTTGAGGAGCGTATAGGTTTCTATATGTGGTACTATCACTGAGTTTCACTAGTAATAGTGTACTGCAACTCTTTGTCTATTTGTTCTCAATGATATAGCCTATTTTTTCCCCATTTAAAGAATGGTGATTGTGGTATGGGCCTTTTTGTGATTGATTTGATCACCATCCTAAACAGGGTTACGCTTTTGTTTGTTTTATTCATGTTGTCTTGTTGCTTGAAGTAATTATTATTTTGACTGACTGTTGATTTGTGATAGCTTCTTGGAGAGTTGGAGTCCTGATAAGCTTTACCAAATTACGTACTGTAATGTACTCCTGCTCCATGTGGCACGAATTTGATGATTGGCACCTTTTTTTTTTTTTTTTGATGTTGTTGTTTCCAAATTAGTAACAATGTGTATTTTGGAGATCTTTTAGCAGCACCATCAATCTGGATAGGTATTAATTGATGAAAAGATGCTTATGCTTTGATTTAAACCATATGATTTCTCAATTTTGCAGATGTCTGACTTGGAGTCTGATCCTATCCCAATGCCCGTAGTTTTGATTGATCAGGATACAGACCCATCTGCAACAACTGTGCAGCTCAGCTTTGGAGATCGTCTTGGGGCTCTCATTGACACGGTGAAATTACATGCTTTGCTTCTTTTCTCGTGGTTGGAGTTGCATATCGGTCTTTTCTTCTTTAGCCTTCAAAAAATATGTGCTGCTGTTTGTAATTGTAGATGCCTATTTCTGTGCTTGGTCTGATGTTTTACATTGTTAACACTTCAGTAACTGGATGTCTCACTTTCTGACCTTCTATTATTGCCTATAGTAAATTCTGATCGATATTGGCTGCGTATGAAAGGAGAAATCTAATTTCATTTTGGTACTAGCTTCATGGAAAAAAGGAAATTCTTGATGGTAATCTAACTTTGCAATATTCAAAATTGCCAATCGTAATCAATCTGCAAAATTATTATTAAATATGGCTTCATGTTAGTGTTATTTGACTTTTGTAACCTTAATTTGCAAATGACGTGACAGATCTCTTTAATTTTTTTTAGCCTTTCAAATCCCTCATACTTATTGCTTTCGCTTTATATATTAAGTCACTACGGAAAATGGACTTCATTCTTCTCTTAGACAACCATCAGCCATCATTGTCATCTTCAACTCAAAATTTCAAAGGCAATCATTAGGCCATCATTGTTGTGATCTTCAACTCAGATCTCACTGCCAATGTTCTTCCTACCCTATTTCTTTTCACACAAGTTGCTTTTGCTTACATTTTTCAATGGCTTCTACTCATGCTTCTAAAGAACACACAAATGCTTGGCACTACAAATTCCCTTCTTTCTCACTACAACTGTAACCCTTTACAAGTCATCATTCTCCTTCATTTACTTATTACCCTGATTGTAATTATTATCAAAGTGTTGATAACCGAAGATTGGATCTTTTATGAATTGATCTAGTTCTTGGTTTTCTTAGTTGTGACTTAAATTCATATGGGCATATTTTTGATTTGTTGATTAATGGGTGTTTTTGGGTTTGACCTTTATTAGAGTTATATAACTAAAGGCTGGAGATGTTGTGGGAGCAGAGTATAAATTGGACAGGAAGGTATAGAGGAGGCAGATGAGGAAGGGAAAGAAGAATGAGGCGTTGAGGAGTGAGTGGGATATGAGAAGTATAAGATTTGGTTGCCATTTTTCTGTTTGAGAGAGCACAATAAATGTTGTTGTCGAATATTTGAGGCTGTTAAGGTTATTATTAGCATAAAACTAACAAGATATATACAAAATATGCTTCATTTCTCATTGAGGTTGCAAAAGTCAAATTCAGAAACACAAGGGTTACAAGGCCATTTTACATAATATTCCTTTCGTTTTTTAGTTGCAACAATTTGTTTTGCATACTTAATAAGGAAGCTATTTGAAGGTGTTTGATTACCACTGAGAATTTTCCAAATACTACAAGGTTTCCATAAAACTAACAAGATATATACAGAATATACTTCATCTCTCGTTGAGGTTGCAAAAGTCAAGTTTCAGAAACATAAGGGTGACAAGGCCATTTTACATAATATTCCCTTCGGTTTTTAGTTGCAACAAATTTTTTTGCACACATAGTAAGGAAGCGATTTGAAGGTGTAAATTCGCTTGATTACCACTGAGTGTAGAAAATGTAATATGGGATGTGTAATTGTTATGTTAACGTATAGTCTGTGCTTGTAAGTTGTGTCTTATTTGAGCTTTGACATAAAACTGTTCCAGTTTATTTTATTTCATCTTATTATTATTTTGACCAATGCTTCACAAAAATTTTATTGCAGATGAAGGCATTGAAAGATTTAGGCTTAGATGTGTCCAAGGGTACTGTTACTACTGATGGAGCTGTCAAACAATCAAAGTTATCTATAACTTTGTATGTATCACTTCCTGATTCAGATCTGCACTTTATTGATATCTTCAATTCCTTAAGTTATAAACTTTACTCAACATCCTCAAGACTTCAACACTGCATTAATGTATTTAGAATAATGATGATAACGATGAAAAATATTTGCTGCTTTAAAGTTCATTTTTGTGTAAAAAAGAGCTGCTTAACTCTTATCAGCTAGTTTAAGGATTTTTTGTACTTAACCACCTTTTGTTTTACACTTGTTGTAAATAACCACCTTATGGAAATTTAATTTTATTTAACCACCCTTTTGTTTTCAAAACCCCACATTTCACTACCTTATAACAGACTTTGCCAAACATTCTGTTATTGGGGCTCACAATTCAACTTTTTTACTTTTTCCCTCTTTTTGACCCCAATTAACTTCGAGTCTCTTTCTTCTCCATCGAAAAATTACTTTGTACTACCAAAATCTCTCTCTTTCTAGTGCCGTGACCATAGAATCAAGGTCAAATGATACTTTTTCTTTAGATTCTCAACGTACATTTTTTAATCTCCTTACATTTACTATAAACTTGAAGAATCATTCTTTATGGTTCCTTGTGCTGCTGTCAAGTTTATCAATGGGAATGGCCATTGCCTTGAGACATTCTAACCATGAAAACAAAACATGTTCCATAATTTAACCATGATTTTCCCAAATTGAAATATGAACAAACCCTTATAAAATTAAATTGGGTAACTAAAAGTTGAGTTCTTTCTTTACACCTAAACCAAATTGTGTTGAATAATTCACTAGCTAACTAAATTAAACTTGCACTTGAAATTTTTTTGCACAAATTAAACCCTAGCTTTTGCCTATAAAAACCCCTTTTTTATTAGTTCATGATTATGTGATAGGAAAGGTAGTTATAAAGTTTTAGGCAAAAAAAAAAAAAAAAGAAATAACCATTGAAATGTGGGCCCCAATAACAGGGCTTTTGGCAAAAGTCCGTTATAAGGTGGTGAAAGGTGGGATTTTGAAAAACAAAAGGTGGTTAAATAAAATAAAATTTTCATAAGGTGGTTATTTACAAAAAGTGAAAAACAAAAGGAAAAATTCACATATATAATCCCACCTTTAGGTGGTCTTCTTATTATAATCCCAAAAAAAGACCCACATTTTGCCTATATTTTCCAATTTTGGAGCCAAATAATGACTTGTAACAGCTCTGCTAAGTCTAAACACAACCTGAAAAGTGAAAACCACCATCCTTACCAAACACCACTGCCCTCAAACTTACCGCCACCACCACCACCCAGTCATCCACCATGTATCCACCTACACACTACCTAAAATTTACCACCTCAACAACAACCCCTAAGGCCCTAAGCTACCACCATCCATCAACATGCTCACGCCACCACTAATCACCCAAAAAAACCACCCACTTGACCACCACATGAAAACTCATCCATCCAAAAAATCCACTGTACTTGAAAAAGCACCTAGCTGTTACCCACAAATCACATCCAAAATCAGTAGAACCCCACCACCACCAATTTTTCCAATTCCAACTAATTAAAATACTTGAATCAACATACCAACAAAAATCATCTCCACTCCCTACGAACTACCAACAAAAATATTTCTAAACTAACATACCAATATTCCAACACAACAATTTAATATCCAATCAACGAAAAATCAAACAAAAAAAAAACTGAAATACCATTGAGAGTAGTGGATGGTGCCGTGGTGGAAAAGAGAGGCGGAAACATGACGGTAAGGTGATGGAAGGGCGAGTGGTTGGGGTCGTGTCTTGGTGGTTGTCAAAATTCAGATTGATGAGGATGATGGGTGTTTGCCATAACTTAGAAGTTGATGGAGGTGAATGAGGAGTGACGTTGGAGATTGAAGATGAGTAAAAGGGTAAGTAGAGAGTGAATACGGCTGGTTTAATAGGTGGTAAGTAAAAAGGTCCAAAATTGGAAGACATGGGTAAATGATGGGTCTATTTTTGAATAACTTAAAGGTGGGATTATAATTGAAAGACCACTCAAAGGTGGGATTATATATGTAAATTTTTTGAAAACAAAAGGGTACACCTATTTTAATGTCAAAAGTACAACATATTATTATTTTCTTGAGTTTTGGATAATGTTGTAAGATCATAAGTTTTCTGTTTTATGCTTGATTTCCTATCATGCAAGAGATGGAATGATTAAATTTTAGTTTTCTTTGGCTAATATATTAGTGTGACTGATATATAGTTGAGGAAAATTAAACCAATGTCCGTCTTGTGGATCTTAGTGTCCAATATCATTTACAGTAGTATGAAAATCATTTACAATAGCAAAAATATGATTTACTATATTCATATATTCCTACTATAGAATTTGTCATTTTCACTATAGTAAATGATATTCATACTATTGTAATTGATATTACAACTACAGGAAATATTGGACAACAAGATCCATATACAGATATTGGTTTATCATTCCTCTATATAGTATTGCATATTGAGTAGTTTTGTCTTTTATCTTTTTTGTCTCTATCAGCATGGATAACTATTCATATATTGATTTCTGAATTGTCAAAATTTGAGCTGTCATTACAATCAGTTCTTGACAAGTTGAATTTGGGTAGGTTTTATTGGAAACAACAAGGCTTAGTGTGTAGTGATATGTACATAAAGCTGAAATTTAGCATGACTCTCCTTGGAAGTTCGTTAACTTGAACTGTCATTAGAATCGGTTCTTTACAAGTTGAAGTGTGTGCAAAACGATATATCTGGAATCAGTTCTCGATAACTGTGATATATCATTAGAATCGGTTGTTAAACAATGTGTGCAAAACGATATAACTTGAACTGTCATTAGAATCGGTTCTTGAAAAATAACCAGTTCTTAAAATTGAGCCAAGTAAGACGATATATTTGGAGTGCAACTTTAGTAGAACAGGAAGTGTCCCAAACTCGATTAGTTTGGATGAAGTTTTCAATGTTTCAATTTCTTTTGATACCTAGGCTCTATTATAAAGAAGATGGTGACTTGGCGAAAATGTGGCCCACAAGTTTGTGAATCGGAAAGATCTCGTATTCCTATGTAATTGGGGTTTGCCTTATAAATTGAAGGGAAACTTTTATGTACCGCTATCAGGACAACACTACTTTATTGGATCAAATGTCCGAAAGCCGGGCTGCAAAATTTTGTCATGCTCATAAGATAAATGTAGCACAAATGTGTATGCTAAGTTAATTGTGCGGGCATGCAAGAGAGGATAAAATAAGGAATGAGATTATTAAGAAGAAGGAAAAAGTTGCATTCATTGAGAATAGGATGAGGGATAATCGTCTAAAATGATTTGGTCATTGGAGATATGAATATATGAGGGTATTGGAGCTTGAGGAGAATTTGGCATTAAACTGAGGAAAAGGAAGGGATAGAATTATGTAGATGGATTTTGTGATTCGTTTGATTGATTCATGTCTAGCCAATCCCAAAATTATATTCTAAGTATGGCTTTGTTGTTGGGGATTTCATAAATTGTGGAGGGTATTTTTGATCCTTGGGAAAGTTTCATTAATTGAACAAATAACTAGATACTAAAGCTTCTCATTCTGGCTCAGTTGGAAGCTATTTTAAGCTGCTCAAAATGTAGAAACTGTTTAAAATCTGTACAGAGTCTGGTGAAGTTTCAGCTT
Organism: Suaeda aralocaspica; assembly: GCA_016808085.1. Lineage (NCBI taxonomy): Eukaryota > Viridiplantae > Streptophyta > Magnoliopsida > Caryophyllales > Amaranthaceae > Suaeda > Suaeda aralocaspica. The sequence goes on along the minus strand of PYUH01004001.1, from coordinate 1,323,895 downwards.
TTGAATCTTGGAAGCCCATTTAGAAGCTTGGCCAAGCTCTACCTTAGTTACCTTATGTACAGCTGAACAGTCGTGGACTAACAGAAAATCAATTGTTGATCCTGGCATGTCATTGGTCCAAGTCATTCAATCAATCACAGCCTTAATCCCAAAAAAATTGGGGTCGGCTACATGAACCAAAATTAATCATTCTATGTGGTCATCCACATAAATTTTCCTCCTCCATCGCATGCGATCAAGAACCCCATTCTCTTGTAAATCTAAAAGCTTCATATCCTTTTTAACCCCTTCCTACCAAGTCATTTTCGGTCTTCCCCTACCTCGTTTGAGATTTCCATGATCCCACCCTTCCACTCGTCGCACCGGGGCTCCCTCAGGTCTCCGTCTTACATGTCCGAACCAACGCAAACGATTCTCCCTTAATTTGCTTGCTATGTCTGCAACCCCAGCTTTTCGACGTATTACTTCATTTCTGATTCTATCCCTTAGAGTGTTCCCGCACATCCATCTCAACATCCGCATCTCCGTAACTCCTATTTTTTTGAATGTGCTCCTTATTGTAAGCCCAACATTCTGTACCGTGGAGCAACACTGGTCTTATCGCAGTCCGGTAGAATTTCCCCTTCAACTTTAACGGGATGTTTTTGTCGTAGCTGCTCTCCATTTAAGCCACCCAGATTTAATCCTATGTGTCACATCTTGGTCAATATCACCATTCTTTTGGATAAATGACCCGAGATATTTAAAACATTCCCCCATATCTAGGGCTTTTCCATCCAACGTTACCACTGCATCACTTACCCCCCTCTTAGTCCCAAAGCGGCATTCCATATATTCCGTCTCACTCCGACTTAGCTTAAGCCCTCTGGACTCCAACCTTTGTCTCCATTGCTCTAATTTGGCATTAACCCCCTCTTTAGTTTCATCTACCAATACGATATCATCCACAAACAACATACACCATGGTACCTCATCTTGGATTGACCTTGTTACTTCATCCATAACTATTGCAAAAAGAAAAGGGCTTAACGCTGACCCTTGGTGCAACCAAATTGTGATAGGAAAGTCTTTAGTCAACCCACCACAATTCCTAACATTTGTGGACACCTCCCGATACATGTCCTTAACCAGGTCAATATACCTTCGTGGTATACTTTTCTTTATCATTGCCCACCAAAGAACATCTCTTGGCACCTTGTCATAAGCCTTCTCTAGATCAATAAAAACCATATGGAGGTCCTGTTTCCGCGCCCTATAAAACTCCATCATTTGCCTTAACAAATGGATTGCTTCTATAGTGGACCTCCCAGGCATAAAACCAAATTGGTTTTCAGAAATGCTTGTGCATGCCCTCAACCTATGTTCTATCACCCTCTCCCACAACTTCATAGTGTGACTCATAAGCTTGATCCCTCGATAGTTAGAACAATCTTGGGCGTCTCCTTTGTTCTTGTAAACTGGGACCACAGTGCTCTTTCGCCAATCTTGTGGGATCCTCGAAGTCTTCCAGACCTTGTTAAACAAATCAGTTAGCCAATCAACACCCACCTTACCCAAACACCTCCACACCTCCACTTGTATACCATCAGGACCAACTGCTTTCTTTGGTTTCATCTTTTTCAAAGCAGTCTCCACCTCTACCCTTCTAATTCTCCGCACATATTCCATGTTAATTTCCTCCTCATCCACTACCGTATCTCCTGTGACCTCTCGTTGACTGCCATTAAACAATTCATCGAAGTACCCCTGCCACCTGTCTTTTATGTCTTCGTCTTGAACCAAAACCTTATGGTTTTTATCTTTGACACACTTTACCAAGCCAATAGCCTTCCTCGCCTCTTGTCTTCTCTTTGCCATTCTGTAGATTTCTTTTTCTCCCTCTTTAGAGTCTAACCTTTCATAAACCTCCTGAAAAACCTTTTCGAAAAACCTCCAAGTCATTCAACAATCAAAATTTAATGTTTGAAGTACCTAATGCAGGGTTGAAAATGCTGAAAGGTATTTTCCTGACCAAGAAGAAGAACCTTTGAGCAGTATGTGTGTTGTAGTAAAAGCTTTGAAATCTAATGCTGAGACAGATTTTGCTCACTCACTAGTACAAAATCAGACTTGCTGGATTTGCAGGACTATTTGCTTGAATTGCTTCCATGATTGTCACGAATCTTATAACTCCTTAATCAGATTTGTAATATTGTATTAATTTTATGTTACATCTTCTGTGTACATTATGAAGTTAGGTTCCTTGTCTGCACAATTTTCTGCCACTAAAGAGAATTTTTATATTATCTGCACTGTTTTTTGCTACAAGTAGTGAAAGCTTTATTTCCCCTTTCTATCTCAATTCCCTCTCCTTATGAATTTATCAGTGGCTTCACCATTAATTAATTTTTGTCGGTAATGTTGTATCAGAGATTCTGGGAGAAAAGTTGAAGATCCTGATATGCTGGAGCGCATCCGCCTTACCATCATTGACAATCTACTGAAGTACCATCCAGTGAGTTTTACCCTGATATTGTTCATGCATTTTAGCATTATTGTGGAAGTTAGGAGTACTGAGGCTGCAATGATACTGTATCGTGTCCTTGGGTATTTTCTTTATATTTTATGTGTCATTTTCTAAAATTTTCACTTCTGTTTTTTGTCTTCCTAGGAATCTAGTGAACGACTTGCAATGGGAGAGGCTTTTGGTGTCAAAGCTCCAGTGGAGAAGGTGATTCTTATAAACTATTTATAATCCTTCTGCTTGAGTTTTTTTTCTTCTTTTCACTGAGATCAACCTGACTTACAAGGTAGGTGTATGCTATTATGCTGATATGTTATAACGTTCTACGTAGACTTCCAAATTACATGTGAAACAAACACTATAGTTTAGACTTTTAAACTTACCAATTTTTTCTTTTGTTAGCTGTTTGTGAACTTTCATTTGTTTACTTAAACTTTGTCCCTCAGCTTGAATAGGTTACGGCAGACTTGATGTTCTCACATGTAAAGTCAATTTTTAAACTCAACTATGAACATGTGACAGTAATAGCATTGGTGGTTTAGCTATTAAATATATCTGCTTGATATGTCAAATTTGACGCAGTAGATTCATTGCTTACACTGTCTGTATATAAACCTTCCAATAAATCACTTGTGTTAGTCAAAAATCCTGTTACAGCTCTTTCTCCTTCTTTCACAGTGTGTCAGTGTGTGTGTCGAGCACTCATACGTGTAAAACAGCTATGTAGTACTACCTCGGTTTTTTTTTGTTTTTACTTGCATCGTTTACCTCTTTGGGAAATTACATATTACTTGCATCGTATCTCTTTTGGGCAAATTGATCCCCCCTGAAATCACACTACTGGTCTTGCTAAAATATTAAGCTATTCTATATTTGGGGAGCACTTCCCACTTCCCTTTGAAATCAATACTTTCTATCTCTTACAAATTGTTTTAATATTACTTCTTTGGGGACCACTTTCCACTGACTTTCCATTCACAAATATTAACCATTAAATTTTCATAGTTTAACCATTCGTGTATTTAGGCAGTTAGGCTCATAAAAGGAAAAATATTATTTTTTAATTTTTCAAAGATTTCAACTTTTCAATATAAATTCAAGGAGGTGTTTTTTACTCCATGTTACTTTATTTTTATGGTGTATGCAGAATTATAATTAATTAGGGACTTCTTTTTTTAACAAAACATTAATTATAACGTAGTATTGGAATTGAAAAGACAATAATAAGACTCCTTTATTATAAGATAGTAATAATTAATGTAGTTTTTGGAGGGAAAATATTGAATGAGAATTTGACACATGTCCTTTAATAAGGTAAAGATGATGTCAGCGCGGCTTATTTTAGTATAGAGTAATACATTATAGATTTCTGTTATAGTTTGTTACAACATTGTAAGCTGTTCATACAGCACAAGACAATATTCATACAATAAGAATACATATAAATAGAAGATTATAGCTATTGTAGCAATCATCTATTAAAAAATAAAGCTACTTTTCTGCTTCTTTTCTTCTTTCCCTCTTTTCTCTGTTTTCTGCTGCTTTAGTTGACTCCTGCCATTAGTTGAGCTTGGCTCCTGTATTTATATGACCATACAGTGAATTCTTATGTATTTTTGCTACAAACTTTTTTTTTATCAAGAGAATTAATTCATCAAACAGATATGCCAAAGGAAATGGTAAGGAAGTTGTGCAGCAGCTTATTGTTGTTTTGTTACTTTATTGTGAGTCCTATCCTCAAAGTCAATTATTTATGACCAAAAGTATTTCTATATCTTTAAATTTCTTTTGCATGATCTTAGAACTTACTATATTTGTATTCCATTTAATCCATTGCCCAAAGAAAATGATATCTATATCTTTGTTTATTCAGTTAATACAAATACTCTCTTCCATTTATTTGCTAGGACTTTAGGAGTGAGCATATCCCTTGTTGATGAGATCTAAGAGTATAAGACAGAAGACCAGGATGCGATTATGGATAATTATTGTCAATTCTGATCCTCAGATTCTGATTATCTACTTTTGGTACAGCCAACCTGCATGATTTTTGAATTTGATAGTGTCATATAAATACCTCTTGATAGTTTGTTTAGGCCATTAGATAAGTATTTCTGAAATCTTGTGAAGACAAATTAGAAAACGAGAGAAACAATTTAGGTTAAATGAATACCAACATCAAGAAACTGGCATTCGTGTTCAAGGAGTTCGTGTACTGTCAAGATGTAGTCTTAAGCTTGCTTCATGATTTGTAATGCTTTACACCTATACAGCACCCACTAACCGTGTCAAAAGGGATTTTGTTATGATACTTGGCTGTAAGCATGAAACATAGATGGATGAGTAAACTTAAATGTTGCTTACACAACATGCAAGTGTTTTGTATTGTATTATGTTTATGAATTTAGTTCTAAGGAATTTGTAGGACTAACTAATTACTATTTTTTAATTATATTGCAGCCTGATGTTGATGTGGCAACCCATATTCACATTCAAGACGATGGACCTAAGAGGAGGTTCAATTTCTACCCATAACTGCCTTGCAATTCTATATATGCGTTTGCTTTCTTTTTTACCCGAAACGTAGTAATCATAAAAGGTTTTAAGCGTAACAGTCACCACTTCTGTTGTGGATATTGCCATATTACCACCAGGAATTAAGTCAAGGGATCTAGCGGTACTTTGGCTCACAGTCTGAAAAGGTAAAAGACTGAGAAGAAGGTTGAATAAAGCAAGCGAATTTGATTAACATTTTTGCTTGGCTTAAAATATTCTCAATACAACACCTCTCTCTAGTTTATGGTCGTCCTTCTCAGACTATCGCTCTCAATTCCTGCGTTGAATTATGGTGGGTGGTTGTTGACCACCTGAGATTATAGTTAGTCAGTGTTGGTAATAATTGGATGTTGTCTTGATGGAGATGACAGCTATGGATTATGGTAATGGTTATGGGACTTGAGTAATTTTAATCTCATGGGAGTTTGTGGTGAGCTTTAAAGAGAGAACTGTGGAAAGGAGACGATGAACGGTAATGTAGAATTCCCTATTGTGTTAAGCATCCAATGTCATCATATGAACATAGTACACAACTTTTTCCCTATCTTGAAACCTTTTTTTCTACAACACCTTAGGGGTCCTTTTGAAATCTAAACGTCTAAACGATCAGCTAAGTCAATGAAACATGCAATTAATTTTTAAGTTGAGGACAGATTCATGAACTGTAAGCATCTTTTTGAGTCATCCTGGTAATTGACCAATCAAAGACACTATCTTATTTTAAAACCACCAAAAAACAAAATCACAACTTAATGGAACTTTAGAATCATTTCATAGAAGAATTTTAATTATAAAATGAAGTCTGGGTTTGTATTGTATTGATACTTGTCTCTACAGTTCAAGATAGATAGGTTCTATATCATACTTCTGTTCTAACATTGGCTGTGTTTGAGAACTTTAAAATCATGTCGTGGAAGAAATTTGAATTTGAAAAATAGTCTAGGTATATATGATATTGATAATACACATTGTCTCTACAACCAAACAGGGTGTATATCATAATTCTGTTCTTATTGGCTTTATTTTGGAATTTCAAAATACTTCTAACTTTACCAAATAAAGTTACTTCATCAATTTTACTCCATCCCACTTCTCTTTTTAGTTCTTTTTTAAAGCAGGGACAAAGAGGAGATTTAACAAATAGTTATTGTTTTCTCCAAAGTTGCCAGTAAAGGGGGATAAGGAAGTATATCTACCCCTTTATGCGCTTTATCTTATCCAAACTTAGAAGAAGTTTAGAGGATAAGGTTTCTCCTTTAAGTCTTGAACACTGAACTTCCAGTGATGCATCTAAACGAGAAACCAAAGCAGTGGTTTGTGTTTTGTTGGACGAATTCGCATGCAATCTGCAGCTCTGATACTTCTGGGCGTCCAAATTAGCTTATGCATAAGCTTCCATTTGAGAATATTCACTGTACAGAGAGCTGATAGTCAATCGTCTCTATCGAGTAAATTTTAAATATTCTAAAAAATGTCAACTAATGCCTGTAGTTAAGTTCTGATGACTAATATGTATCCAAAAAGGTAAACCAAGGATAAAAGAGACTAGTTTCTGTTAATCTCCTCTGAAATTGTTGGGATTGAAGATAATGTAATGTATCTCTAACATGATGTTTATTGCATTGTAGTTTGCTCTACATAGAAACGGCTGACAGATCTGGGTTACTGATGGAAGTCATCCAAATTATGTCTGATATCAATATTGATGTGGAATCAGCAGAGATTGATACAGAGGTATTTTCCTCGGTGTCCTGGCTAACTTGGTCATTGCAGTATAGTATTTTTTTGCTGGTCCCTCTGTAACTACTGTTTGTTTTTTCATACAGGGACTTGTAGCCAAAGACAAGTTACATGTTAGTTACCGAGGTGCAGCACTAAACAGTTCTCTCTCTCAGGTGAGTCTGTTTGAAGGTTAATTGTAATGATTGATGTTTTTACAGTTTATAGGTATGCTATAGGGGTTCTTGTTCCAAAAGCATGCATGAAGTGAGTTGTGGCTCATGTTGTAATTCGTATTGCTGATTTATATTTTTTAGTTATGAAAAACTGTTTCTGTGGTGTTTTCTTTTTTTTCTACGTGCCCATCCTTGTATTTTTGTTAGTTGTCACTGTTGAAGACTTACACTGCATCTATATTTGTTCATAACTTGATACAACCAAAATTGCAGGTCTTAGTGAACTGCCTACGTTACTACCTAAGAAGGCCACAAACAGATGAAGATAGTTACTAATTTTTAGCTTGAACTACCTTTATTGAACCTTGGACTGCTGTATGTAACCCCCAGTGCGGAGTCGCTTGCTTGTATCTGCTGTAGATTATCCTCACCATTATATTTGAAGAATTTAAGCTTTCCTATTGCTAAGTTTGAATCAAATTTTGTAAATAAGTCCATAACCTACAACATGTATCCAGTTTAAATCATGTCACATCTGCCAAACTGTCGTGAAGTATATGAATAATTGAAACTAGCAGTGTTCCAAGCTACGCTTTGTTCAGTTTTCTCAATTATGTGTCCCTTTTTGATGTTGTGAGCTTTCTCAGACAAGGGTGATGTGCTTGTGCAAGTCTTGTTGGGTATTTAGCTGTTGGTGTTAGGCGTTGGCTGAGTGTTATTTTATTTGATTAGCAAGTTATTATGGATAGTACTGATTCTGCTTTCATGAGAAGAGCTTGGACAGACAAGCCAGCGATATCATTCCACTCCTTTAGCTTAAGGCCATTCACCCTGGGTCAACATAGTTTGTCCATCAAAACTTTGACATGAGACATTAAAATACAACTTGAAGCTGTCTGAGAAGGAGAATCAGTTTTAAAGAGTGATAAAACTACAGAGAAATAAATCTGAGAGCATTTTGTAGAGAATGAAATTAGAATTCTACCCCTAAGTATAGTTCAACTTTAGGGGAAGTTGTCATGAGTGGGATTCTTGATGCTATGCTAGCAGAGACGGTATAAAAGATTGAAATATGATAGAGTCAAGTGCAGTTCAACTTGTTTATACTAGAAAATATAAATTTGACAAATATACCACAATTGCATATTTGTAAATATTTGCAAAATCTATAAAATATATTAAAAATTGTTTCTTTCAAAGAAACTATGCCATGTTGCTCTCTCCAAAGAGTATGCGCCATGTAAGCGGCTAAGCGTGCCACGTCAATTAACAAAACAAAATAAGAATAATATATAATGCAATGTTGATATTAGTGTAGATATTTAGTTCATTATAATATTGATATTATTTATTATAAAATAATTAACAATAGTCAAATTAAGAATTGAATTATTCCTTGATATTAATAATTAAATTATTTATTATTAATTAATTAATAATTTATTACCAAAATAATGCAAAGTAGTTAATAATAGAAATAAATACTACTCGTATTGATATTAATTATGTCAAAAACCAAAAGCCAACAGGAAAAAGCTTCTCTTATTAATATTTTATATGGGGGTTGCTAAATACTACCCTAGGAACTGCTTAAAATACAAGACTACTTTCCTAAGTTCACCTTAACTCATAATACATACAATCTCTTTCTGTTTCTCTTTCCATCTCATACCACACTTAACCACCACACCACCTCCATTAGTAGCAAAATTGCTTGGCGTAATCACCGTCACCACCACACAATCTCATACAATCTTTTTCTCTTTCCATCCCTCTCTTTCCTAATCACCACACCACCTCCAACGACAGCACATCGCGGCATCTCTTCCCCACCACTACGAAGAGCACCACTACGAAGAGCACCACCATCGTCGCTTAAGCTACCTTAACATGTTGGAGTTAAAGAATATATGTTCAATCAACTACCCTTGTTTCCATTCATGAATAGTTGTAAATCATAGTCGAGTTTAACAATTTTCATATGGCGTGGTACTGGCATGTTTTCACACCAACGCCATTATTATTAGGCGTGTTGTTTTCACCCCAATTTGATGATAATGGCATGTTGGTTATTCGTCATTACGTACCAAGTTGTTTTTCTGTCGAAACCATGGTAGTGGCAGATAACCAACATGCCACCTCCATAATTTTGGCAGAAAAACAACACACCATATCTATTCGAAGTAAAAACGAAGGAAAAAATAACCGTTGGTAATCGTGTTTCATATATATATCCAGTGGCATTGTCGATTTTACATAGCTTTGTCTATCAGCATTTTCATGTTTGTGGTGGTGGTTATGTTAGAGTGATGGGACGTTACTGGTGATGGGGCGAAAGCAAGGGTGGTGAATTTTGGGTGTTGGGGATGTAAGAAGTATGACTAATATTATAGAACGAACTTATCTGGAGTGTCGTGGCGTGACGAAGATCACTCCCCTAAAGTCGAATTTGCCCCACACTCGTACACACGACATCTTGGCAATCGACCCCCAGGGTTAACGACGTCTACTCTAATGGTGTACCGCGACAGAGTAGAATGAGAACTCGATCAAGCATGCCTGTAGAATGTGTTTAGCAGTAGTTTTGAGAGAAAAAGATATTGTGTATTTTTCTTGTCCTTGAAAATCAGAATACAAGAGTATTTATAGGTGGGATTTGACTTGAAGAGAAAGGTAAGAACATAACAGAAGGTCCAAATATGATATTAATTAGTGGCGTAATTAATGACAAGAATAATCGCAACAACGTTTACAATATCAATGAAGATATTGTGACTATTGACCAATTTTAACGCTGACTTTGTCAAAAAAATAAATTAAGTGTGGATATAAAATCCCTTGCCACAACCACACCTGCGCACGCGTCGCGCCACTCGCTCGAGCCCGGCCCACGCGCACGCATGGTCTACCAATCCCTCCTCTATAAAATTCTAACAAGACCTTAAGTTAGATAATGATATATAAACCAAGTGGAAAACCTCCCAATCTATCAATGTCGGACAAAGTGTAATAAGAAAATTGTGTTCTATCTTTTGAAGCATAACTATGGAGTATTATACTCAAGTTTGCTTGTATACTCCAACATTCCCCCACATGATTCAAAATTTAGGAGAAGAGTGCAGGATGACAATATGGGCAAGGAGATATCAGTTTTTCAAGTATCAATGTCTTGTGAACTTGGATTGACACCCAGTGATTACAAATATGTTCTACAACCATTTTAGGTGGAATGTATCCTGAACCTATAATGGAGGTTGTATGAACAAATTTGCACACTTAACCTTATCTCAATTTTGATAGAGTTCTCGCACACACAATGATAATATATAGTTTGCCCCTCACAAATACCTAGGTTTTCATGAATGTTCTAGAGATCCCAAGCCCGTATGATCTCATAGGGGTAGGACAAAATCCCCATATTCACACAGGTAACTTCATCAAGTTTGTACTCATCACAAACCACCATAAAGGGCTATGAACTTATTAAGAGCTAATGCTCAACCTTGCACATATTTTAAGACAATACCACATCACTTTTATTAGGAATGGTTCGTAGTACATCTCTCGAGTTACATACTTCGTTTGTCCCTTTGAACTTGAGAAAATTAATTCATGTTGGGTATCAATTATAACTTACTCATTAACAGGCTTTAAACCCATTCCTTGGGCTGACTCCAGCACCATTTTTCTACATAGGCCTTTAGTGAGAGGGTCTGCAATATTCCTCTCTGATTTTACATACTCAAGTGATATCACATTTTTCCTGATCAGATCTCTCACTATTCCATGCCTCATTCGTATGTGCCTCCTCTTTCCATTGTAAGATTGATTTAGTGCAGCACCAATGGCAGCTTGTGTCACAGTGCATGGAAACTGATGGAGTAGGTTTCCCCTACAATGGAATGTCCGCAAGTAGCCCTCTTAGCCACTCAGCTTCTTGCCCTGCAAGTTCTAAAGCAATAAACTCATATTTCATTATAGATTTATCAATGCAAGTTTGTTTAGATGATTTCCAAGATATGGCACCACTAGCCAAACTAAACAGATAACTGCTAGTAGATAGAATTTCATCATTATCAGACACCCAATTAGCGTCACAATACACTTCTAGAACACAAGGTGTTCTATGGTAATGTAGACCCCAATTGATTGTTCCTTTCACATATTTTAGCAATCTATCAAAGCACCCCAATGTTCATGATTGGGATTATGAGTGTATCCACTCAATCTACTAGCAACATATGCTATATCTAGCCTTGTATAGTTCATCAAAAACATAACACTTCCAATGATTTTGGCATACTCTTCTTGAGAAACACTATAACCTTTATTCTTTTTCAAGTGTATACTAGGATCATATGAGGTTTTCATAGGAGTACACTCAAATTGATTAAATTTCTGTAAAATTTTCTCAATGTAGTGAGATTGAATTGAAGATAACCCATATGAAGTCCTAGTAATGTTTATGCCAATAATCACATCAGCCTCTCCTAAGTCCTTCATATCAAAGCAAGAACTTAGAAAAGTTTTAGTTGAGTTAACTATGTCTATATTAGTACCAAAAATAAGCATATCATCCACATATAGACATATAATAACACAACCAAGCTCATCCAATTTTGAATAAACACAAGCATCAAAGTCATTTACCTGAAAACCATTGGAGGTTATGGTTTGATCAAATTTCTCATACCACTGTTTAGGTGATTGTTCTAAACCATACAAAGATCTAATGAGCTTGCATACCTTGTTTTCCTATCCTGGTACCACACAACCTTCAGGTTATCTCATGTATATTTCTTCATGCACATCACCGTTCAAAAAAGCTGTTTTCACATCCATTTCATGCACAACAAGATTAGGAATGGATACAAGTAGGGGTGTGCAAAACCGGATATCAGAATTTTTCCGATTCGGAAATTTGCATATCCGGATTTTTGGAACCAAAAAAATTGACTCTGTTTCCGTTTCGGAAAAACCGAAATCCTAGAAATTCGGATATCCGGAAACAGCGGATTGGAACTCCGGATATCTGGTTCCGAATTATACACTAAAATTTTCTCTAAAACTTACATTTATACCCTTTAAAAACCAGATCAGAAAACCGGAAATCAGAAAAAATTTGGAAAGATCGGAAAAACTAGAATTCTGGATTTTGTTTTCCTAAAAATCCGGAATCCAAAACTTTAAAAATTAAATCCATATCCGGTCCTATTTCTGATTTAAAAATTCGGATATCCGATCTGGTTTTTCCAAATTTCAAAAAACCGGATCAGATATCCGGATTTCCGGAACGGAAAATCGGAAAACCGAACCGAAAATTCAAAAATGGATTTTTTTGCACACTCCTAGATTCAAGTGCTATAAGGACTCTAATGGTGGCAACCTTAGTCATAGGAGAATACCTATTGAAGAAATTTGAACCTTTCTTTTGATGGTTCCCACAAACCACTAGCCTAGCTTTGAATTTGTCTATTGAACCATCAGGTTTTAGCTTCTTTTTGAATACCCACTTGCTACTCAAAGGTTTGCAGTCCCTAGGAAGGTCGGTCAATATCCAAGTGTTATTACTAATAATAGACTCTATTTCACTGTTTATAGCCTCTAACCAAAAACTAGAGTAAATGGATCTCATAGCCTCCCCATAATATCTAGGGTCATCTTCTAGTACAAAAGCATTAACTAATTGCGCATCGATAGTTTCGTGCTCAACTAGAAAAGAAGTAACAAAGTCAGGACCAAAATTTTTCTCAACTTTGGCTCTCTTACTCTTTCTAGGTTCTATGGCCTCACTAGATGATGCAATGTTATGTTGTGCGGAAGTAGAAAATGATGCAACAGGTAAAGATGGATGATCGTGTATTTTCATAGGAAAAATATGCTCAAAAAATTCAAAATCTCTGGATTCCTTTATAGCACCAAATCCAGAGCCATCTTTAAGGATAAATCTGTAAGCTGCACTGTTAGTTGCATAACCAATAAAAATACCATCCACAGTCTTACGGCCAATTTTGTTACTTTGGAACTCAGGTAGACCTATCTTTCCTAAGCACCCCCACACTTTTAGGTAATTGAGGTTAGGCTTGAAGACTTTCCACAATTCATAAGGAGTTTTGTCAAGTTTTTATGAGGTACACGATTTAGAACACAACAAGCTGAAAGAAGAGCCTCTCCCCACATGTTGGTAGGCATACCGGAACTTATAAGCATTGCATTCATCATGTCTTTCAAAGTTCTATTTTTCCTCTTAGCTATCCTATTTTGTTCTGGGGTATAAGGAGCAGTGAATTCACGGATAATCCCATTTTCTTCACAAAAATTTCTAAGTGGAGTTCCATCATACTTACCACCCCGTTCGGACCTAAGTCTTTTTATTTTAAGGTCTAATTGATTTTCTACCTCAGCTTTGTAAATTAAAAACTTTTCTTCGGCCTCATCTTTTGAACTTAGCAAATAGACCTTAGTAAAGCGGGAGAATCATCAATAAATGTTATGTAATAACGTTTTTGCCACCTCTATGCATAGAATTTTTGAAGTCACCTAAATCAGTGTGGGCTAATTCTAGTAAGGTGGAAGAACGATTAACATTTTTGTTGATGGATTTCTTAGGATGCTTAGCATCTACACACACTCCACATTTATCAAAGGTTGTTGAACTAAAGTCAGAAATTAGACCGAGTTGTTTGAGCTTTTTAATTGAAGCTACATTAACATGACCTAACCTGGAATGCCGTAAAGAAATAGACTCAGCAATTTAAACAGAACCAGCGGAAAGTTTATTAGCAATCATAACATCAACATGAAGAACAAGCATCCCCCCCATTACAGAAACCCTTTCCCACAAATTCACCATTTCTGGTTAGTACAAGTTTATCATATTCAAATGTTAATTCAATCCCTACTTTGTTGAGTAAGGCTCTAGAAATAAGGTTCCTGCGAATTTCAGGTACATGTAAAACATTTTGTAAAGCAATAATTTTTCCAGAAGTTAATTTTAGAGAGACTTTTCCTCTTCCATGGACACTCACAGAACTTGAGTTGCCCATGAAAACGCAATCACCTTTAGGCACCTTTTCATACGAGTCAAATATTTCTTTGTTAAACCAAATGTGCCAAATATTTCATACGAAACAACAACAGCTATAATATTATTGGATTCGGCTAAATTGGCTTGTCCTTGGGAAGTACTTCCTTTCGGTTTTCCTCTTGGTCCATGAACCTTTTGACACTCCCTAGCAGAATGCCTGAATTCACCACAAGTAAAATAGTTACCCTTGAATGGGTGTTTTGGAGTAGTATCTTTGATCTTGTTGAACTTGTTATTTCTAGTGCCATGAAATTGGTTCGTGCCCTTTCCCTTGTATGTTTTGACTTTACCTGCAGACTTAGATTCAATAAGGTAGCAGTAGAAGAAGAATGTTCATCAATTTTTCCTTTAACATGCAACCTGTTTTGTTCCTCGATTTTGATGTGCGACACTATCTCTTGAAGGGTGAAATCCTTGGGTGCACATACGTCTCCCATGATAGTGGCAATTTATCAAGTAGGCAGTTGGCTTGAAAAGTTTCATAAATGTTCATACCCTCAACAATAATATCCGCACATAAGGTCTCATATACATACACTTGGTCCAGAACAGATTTATCATCAGTCATTTTAAAACTCAACCAGCGACTGCATACATATTTCTTAGTACCTTAATCATTGGAGCCGTACTTTTTTTTAATGCATCCCATATACCCTTAGCATTTTTAAATCTATTGTAACTCAAATACAAAGGAGCAGTCATATAATGCAACAACATCCCACGACAAGTCTTGTTATCCTTAACAAAGTCCCTAACAGATTCAGTTGGAGGACCATTCACAGTAAGAGCATAATCGACTCCAATTTAACCAAAAAAAATTCGATTTTGTCAGACCACATAATCGACATTTTGGGAATGAAAGGGTTGTTAAGAAGAACTGCCATATGAATACCAGCCATAAAACAGTACAATCAAATTCGACTTTAGAATGTAAGAAGTATGACTAGTATCATAGAACGAACTTATCTGGATGTATCGTGGTGTGACGAAGATCACTGCCCTAAAGTCGAATTTGCCCCACACTCATACACACGACCTCTTGGCAATCGACCCCCAGGGTTACACAGCGTCTACTCTAATGGTGTACCGCAAAAGAGTAGAATTAGAACTCGATCAAGCAATGCCCGTGGAATGTGTTTAGCAGTATTTTGAGAGAAGATATTGTGTATTTTTTGTGTCTCTAAAGATCGAAATCTAAGAGTATTTATAGGTGGGATTTGGCTTGAAGAGAAAGGCAAGAACATAACGGAAGGTCCAAATGTGATATTAATTGGTGGCGTAATTAATGGCAAGAATAATCGCAGCAACGGTCACAATATCAATGAAGATATTGTGACCGTTGACCAATTTTAACGTAGATTTTGTCAAAAAAAAAAAAACCCACTGATAAGTATATTTTATATTCAATATTTGGCCTCGTATTATGTTGGTTTTGGTTCTAACAAGGCTCTTTTGAGCCTATTCTGTTAACTTTGGTTGCTTTTAGTGCTTGTTGTTTCGGTTTGTCATTTATTGCAGGAATTGGTACTTTTGTATTGATTTTCGCTTTATGTTGAGCACTTGGCAAGTTAGTAAGAGTCGTGACCACTTTGAGAAGCTAAAATGAAGCTAGGATGTGATTTAAAAGCCTTTGGGAAGCATAGAAGTCGAGTTACGAAGTAAATGAGCGAAGTCGGAAGCTCCGGAGGCCATTGAGCAATGTGTCTGGGCAAAATGCAGTATGCCCGGGTCGAGTGCACTGAGCCTGGGCTGTCCGGGCACGCTCCTCCAGCTATGTTTTCTCGATTTTTCTCCCTTAATCCAACTTTTTACTTAATGTAATTCTTCCCTAGGTTTTCACACACATTATTTTATTCAAAAAATCCTAGTCTAAGTTAGTTTTCTCTCTCAAGCAGTTACTCTTGTGGAATTCTTCCAATTCTTCAATTTAATAATATTTAATAAAAGTTCAGGTTTCTATTCAACTTTCGTTTCATTTCTTTTAATTCATGTTTAGTTTTTGTTTATATTTCTAGTTTTAGTTATAGTTTCATTATTCTTTATTCCCTAGTTTTATGTTTTGGATTTAGTTTTGTTAATCTTTGTTATTTTATAAGTTTTAATTATGTTTTTGGTTTTGCTTTGTTTTATTGATTTAGTTTCTATGTTTTCAATCATGTGTAAGTAGTTTCTTTTCTAGGGCTAGGGGATCTATGGATTGTTTCTAATGTTTTGTTTCATGATTAATTAATATGATTGTTGATGTTACTGAATTCCTATTGTCAGGTTATATTGCTTTCAATTAAATTGTGGCCAGGATTGATTGTTAGTTTGATATTGTCGAAATTGATCCCAAAAGGTAAGATTACCACAATTAGATCACAAGTATAATAGGAAAAACGAGTCTAAGTGAGCAAGAGACATTAAAGTACTTTTGAAGGAGACTAGATACGAGAGAATTAGTGAGCCTTAGTTCAAGAAGTCAATAGTTTGTTAGTTAATCGTTATTCAATTCATTGGTTGATCTGTGGTGAACCGAAGTCCTATGTTTTTTATTAATAAATTTTTGTGTCTAATTCTTTCTCTAGTAGTCATTAGTTCATTAGTTAAACCTCAATTCAATAGCCCATTACGGCAGAATAACTTTTTAGAGTTAGTAGAATTTCTTTGCTTCCCTGCTTCCCTGTCTACGTTAGTAGGAGTTGTAGGTTATTTTTGATAGGTATACGACTGTCCCTCATCAAATTTTGGTGCCGTTGCCAGGGAGGCAATTGTTTAATTTCTACTAATCGGGTTATTTTGTCTTTGCTTTTTATTTTCTTTTTCGTTTCAAGTAACCAATCGGTCTTTGAGATAATTTTTACGGATATCTGCAGTTTCAGTTTTGTGCAAATACTAGGTTTGCATGCTGATTTGGATTGATCCTAAACCCGAACGGTCATTGCAGTTTCAGTTATTCTTTCTGAACGGATACTAACTGATTTGTCAAGACTTTTTGCTGATTTGGATATCTCATATTCAGACGAAATGGCAGAATCACAGTTTAATGAGAACAACATACCACAGCCGCCGCCACCGTCAGCACGATCATTGAAGGATTATTCCCATCCCAGTTCTGCAACAGTTGGAGGTGGTTACCGGTTTCCTGATACTGAGGCTCTAAATTTTGGACTGAAGCCAGCTCTGGTGAATATGGTGGAAATGAATCAGTTTGCAGGTTTATTAATCGAGGATCCGATGCTACATTTGAATAATTTCTACCGGTATTATGGTACGATAAAGCAAGCTGGGGTCTCTCAAGACTACGTTAGAAGGATGATGTTCCCGTTTTCATTGAAGGACAAGGCTTGTACTTGGTTAAACAATCTTAATATTGACAACATCAACAGTTGGGAAGAGTTGGCTCTTGCATTTCAAAGGAAGTATTACCCTCCAGTGCGAACTGCAACCCTTCGGAGTAAGATCACGAATTTCAATCAGGAGACAGATGAGACATTGTATGAAGCATGGGAAAGATTTAAGGATCTATTGAGATTGTGCCCACATCACGGTCTTGAGAAGTGGTTCCTAGTCCAGTCATTCTACAACGGTTTAGGAAATAAAAGTCGTACTTTGCTCGATTCAGCTGCTAGTGGTCGATTCATGAACCAGGATGTTAATGCTGCATATGAGTTGATTGAAGAAATCGCCATTCATAATTCAAAGTTCGGAAATCCCAGGGGACATTCGGAGAGAGGTGGAAAGCATGTAGTTGATGACAAATACGAGAGTCTAGCTTCGCAGATCAATGTTATAAGTCAAAAGCTCGACAAAATTAGTGCTACTGCTCCTGCACCATCATTTGTAGCTGTGATGGTTGTACTTTCGAGATGTATTGAGCCTTTCTGCAATTCCTGTGGTTCATTCGGTCACAATTTGCAATCATGTCATAGTTCTATGGAGCAAGTGTGTGCCTTTCAAACCTACAAGAACAAACCGTTCTCTAATACGTACAAACCAAGACGAAAGGATCATCCATTCTTTTCCTATAAGAACAACAACAATGTGCAGAACCTACAACAATTCATACCACCTCAGCAGGCTCATCAACAGGTACAACGATTTGGACCACCACAGGCACCATGTTTCAGTAGACCACCATTGCCAGCACCACCAGCTTAACCTAGCAATGAAATTTCAGAGTCGAAGAATATGATGCTGTAGATGCAGAAGAATATGGAGGCAATGCAGGGTCACTATAAGTAACTAGAGACCCAGCTAGCTCAGATTGCACAGTCTATAGCTCAGCGGCAGCATGGTGAACTACCTCCTCAACTAAATGCACCAACTCAAAGAGATCATGTTAATTCCATCACTACCATAAGAGGGACACACTATGAAGGCCCCAAGATGCCAACTGAAGATGTTGATTTAGGGATGGGAGCACAGGCTGGCAAGACCAGCAATGTGGTGATTGAGGAGATTGCAGAGCCTACACCTTCTAAGGATAAAAATGACACGGAGAAGAGGGCTCTGGTAGCTGACAAGCCCGTTGATACGTTGACACCTCCCAAGGTGCCACTACCCTTCCCGCATAGGGTAGATAGGAGTAAGAATGACAATCACTTCCGTCAGTTTCTCGATATTGTAAAAAATTTGCAGGTTACTGTGCCTTTTACTAAACTAATTACACAGGTACCTACATATACTAAATTTTTGAAAGACATACTGAGCAGGAAGCGTGAATTGAGTTCAGTGGAAATTGTTGCTTTAATTGAAGAATGAAGTGCTATTTTGCAGAATAAGTCTCCAACTAAACTCAAGGATCCTAGAAGTTTTTCGATACCTTGTAACATTGGTCCACTTTTTATAGATAAAGCTTTATGTGATTTAGGGGCCAGTGTTAGCATTATGTCTTTGTCTATTTGCAAGAAATTAGATATGGGTTCTTTAAAGTTCACTAACATTACCTTGCAGATGGTGGATAGAACTGTGAAATACACAAAAGGTATTTTGGAGGATGTTTTAGTAAGAGTTGGGAAGTTATTCCCGTAGACTTTGTGGTGTTAGATATGGAAGAGGATGCCCACATCCCCATTATTCTTGGCAGACCATTTTTAAACACTGCAGGAGCTGTTATTGAGGTAAAAAATGGTAGTTTGACTCTTTCTATAGGTGATGACAAGGTTACCTTTAACCTTGATAGTGCACTGAAAAGTCCCATGTTGGAGAAATCCTGCTATAGAATTGATATTATTCAAGAAATTGTTTGTGATGACTTGCCTCGATCCCTTAAAAAGGATCTTTTGGAGGTCGTTTTGTGTTTGGATGTTGTTTTAGGTGAAGGCAATATGGACTCCCATGAGTTGATTCAAGACCTTTCAGGAGTGGAATTTTATTCAGGTTGCAATTATCAATTCTTGAAGCTACCCCAGAATGTTTGTACGGTAAAGGAGGTAACACAACCTGAAATGAAACCCCTTCTCTCTAATCTGAAATATGCATTCTTAGATGAAAAAGAGCTGTATCCAGTTTTTGTTAATGCCTCTCTTACTGATAGTTAACTTGAGAAAAAGAGCTAATAATATTATTAGCTGTGCTTAAATGTTATAAGAAGGGTATTAGTTATACTATTTATAATTTGACTGGTATTAGTCATGATTTTTGCATGCATCGCATTCATTTAGAGGAAAAGGACATAAACCATGCATATAGGAGCAACGTTGTTTAAATCCTAACATGCAAGAGGTTGTGAAGAAAGAAGTGATTAAATTACTTGATGTTAGTATCATTTATTCTATTCCTGATTCTAAACGGGTCAGTCCAGTTCCGGTAGTACCTAAGAAAGGTGGGACCACCATTGTGCGTAATGATAAAAAAGAATTGATTCCCACTAGAGTTGTCGCAGGTTGGAAAATGTGTATTGATTATAGGAAATTAAATACTGCTACTAAAAAGGACCACTTTCTCCTTCCCTTCATTGATCAAATGTTAAAAAGGTAAGCTAAGCATAAGTATCTCTGTTATTTAGATGGTTATTTGGGATTCTTTCAAATCCCCATTCATCTTGATGATAGAGCAAAAAACCACTTTTACATGTCCTTATGATACTTTTGCATACCGTAGAATGCCCTTTGGTTTATGCAATGCCCCTACTACCTTTCAACGTTGCATGATGAGTATCTTTTTCTGATTTCATTGAATCTATTATGGAAGTTTTAATGGATGATTTTAGTGTCTATGGAGCTTCATTTGTTGCATGTTTAGAAAGTCTAACAAAAGTGCTCATGAGATGTGAAGAGGTGAATTTAGTGCTTAATTGGGAAAAGTGCCACTTTTATGGTCACTGAAGATGTTGTGTTTGGACATTTAATATTCGAACGAGATATTGAGGTCGATAAAGCAAAGATTCTAGTAATCGAGCAACTTCCCCCTCCTGTGAATGTCAAAAGGGTAAGAAGCTTTTTGGGTCATGCAGGTTTTTATCGCAGGTTTATTAAGGACTTTTCTAAACTTGCGAAACCACTAACCCAATTTCTTTTAAACGATGAAGATTTTGAATTTACTGATGAGTGTGTTGAGTCTTTTAACAGGATTAAAAGGCACTTATTTCTGCACCTATCATTCAATCTCCCGATAGGGACCTCCCGTTTGAGATCATGTGTGATGCCAGTGATTATGCAGTTGGCTAGGCGAAAGAAAGGACAAGGTTCTACATGCAATCTATTATGCCACCAAGACACTTGATCCAGCTCAAGTGAATTATGCCAATACCGAGAAGGAGTTGGTAGCAGTTGTGTATGCACTTGACAAGTTCCGATCATACCTATTGGGCTCGAAAGTAATTGTTCACACTGAGCAAGCTGCTCTTAAGTACCTCCTAGCTAAGAAGGAAGCAAAGCCAAGGTTGATTATATGGATTCTATTGCTGGAAGAGTTTGATCTTGAGATTCGTGATAAGAAGGGAGCGAAAAATGTAGTAGCGCAGCCAATCGTCGTTCTAGGATTCGATTTGAAGATGTAGAGCTCGTTCCCATTGATGACTCCTTCCCCGACGATCACTTACTTTCGGTTGTAGTTAAATCACCATGGTTCGCTGAAGAAGCGATTTTTGCATGATGTTCGACTGTATTTTTTGGATGACCCGATCTTGTTTCGAGAATGTGCTGATGGTTTATACCGACGATGTGTTCCTGATTGGGAATTATATGGGATCCTGAGCTATTGCCACTCATCACCTTATGGCAGGCCCTTCAAAGACTATGTTTAAGGTACCGCAATATGGATTTTTTTGGCCTACTCTATTCAAGGATGCTCGAGATTTTGTGTTATCTTGTAATGCGTGCTAGAGAATAGGAAATATTTCAAAACATCACAAGATGCCTCAAAATGTTATTCTAAAGGTTAAGACCTTTGATGTATGGGTATTGACTACATGAGACCATTCCCTTCTTCCAATGGAAACAGGTTCATATTGGTGGCCGTAGACTATGTTTCGAAGTAGGTAGAACCTATTGCAACACCTAATGCATACTCTAATACTGTGATACGATTGTTCAAGCAAGTCATTTTTCCACGATTTGGAGTTGCTAGAGCTATTATCAGTGATGGAGGTTCCCATTTTCATGAGAAGCGGTTTACTAAGTTACTTGAGAAGTATGGAGTTTATCATCGCACCGGCTTAGCTTACCATCCACAAACTAGCGGCCAAGTTGAGGTTTCGAATCGTGAGATTAAGTCCATTCTAGAGAAAACTGTGGCAAGGACTAGGAAAGATTGGAGTAGCAAGCTTCATGATGCTCTTTGGGCATATAGAATGGCATTTAAAACACCTATCGGTACATCTCCGTATCGGTTGGTGTACGGGAAAGCGTGTCATCTCCCAGTTGAGTTAGAATATAAGGCACATTGTGCTATCAAGGAGTTGAACATGGATGCTACGCTTGAAGGTGGAAAAAGGCTACTTCAGTTGAATGAGTTGGATGAGTTTCGATTAGGAGCCTATGATAGTGCCAAAATCTACAAAGAAAAGACTAAAAGGTGGCACGACAAGAGAATTGCAATGAAGGAGTTCGTGGTTGGTGACAAAGTACTTCTATTCAAGTCTAGAACGAAGCTTTTTCTTGGAAATTTTAGGTCTCTCATTCTGTTTACTAAGGCCTACCAAGTAATTTTGATTTTCATAACCCATACTATGATACTCTTAGCCCGCAGCTATTACCTAGTCAATCCCGCTTGCCTGCTACCCAAAGTCCACAACATCTTGCTTGCCAAGCCCCAATCCTAGATATCTAGTATGATTATCCTATGGCCCATGAATTGAATGTTCCCAATGATCTTGTTAGTCAACTTCCACCAATTTTTCCTTCTTTCAAATTTACCGCACCTAAGTTCTTATACTTGTCTTCAGATGATTCAATTTTAATACCATCTTCTCCTCAATATTCTCCAAAGTCTAATAGCTCGGATTCCTCTTATATTTCAGTCGAGCCGAAATTCCCTGGGGATGCAACATCATCTATGGATCTCAACCAGGTTCCTTCCACTTGTAAAAAGAAATGTATTGGTGCACGTGTGGGTACCCGGAGAAGTATCAGGGGACTGGTATAAGAAACTAGGAAGGTCGAGAGGAAGAGAGGAGTGTGCAACAGACGACGGAACACGGTGAGACCAAAGGGAGACCTCATAACAAGAGATTTTGGACATTTGTTCCTGATTTAATACTTCATGTTAAGAAGTAGTAGAGACTGCCTTGAAAATGGGAGAGGGATTGACTCATAGTGGTGTAATGGGGAATAATTTGGACTCCCACCTTCCTATGGTATAGAGAAATGAATATCTCTTATGTTGAAGATTGAAGTCCAATTAGGAAGGATCAACTACCAAGGAGTTGAATGTTATTCTACTTCAAGTGCAAAGCTACTACCAAAGATGTTGGATTAATTATTCAGGAAGATCTCAAACTATGTATCCATCAGGGGGACAAAATACTCATTGCACTCTTTTTTCCTTCACCATGGTTTTGTCCCATATTGGGTTTTCCTGGAGAGATTTTTAATGAGGCGACATCCTAAGGCGTATCTCGAAAGTGTTGTACTCTTTTTCCTCTACTAGGTTTTGTCCCGTAGGGTTTTTCCTAGTAAGGTTTTAATGAGGCACACTATTTGATAATGGTCATCCAGGGGGAAGTGTTATATAATATATGTATTTAGTGGATGCCAATTATACCCTTATGTATAGAGACTAGGATTCACTTTATAAGGAACCCTTCTCTACATTGTAATTGTAATTTAAAGAATATGGCTCATATGAAGTGTAAACTAAATGAACATAAATGTTAACCAATGTAGACAATGGTGGTTGCAAGAAGCTTTCCAATTTGGTTGTAGAAGTGTTGCCAAAATCTCCAAGAACGAGTCAGAAGCTTTAATTCTTTCAATAGAATCAATGATCTAAAATTTTTAACTTTTTTAGGGTTCTTGAAAAATTTTCAGAAAAGTCTGAATTTGCATTGTTGTGAGTGATTTTGTGAGTGTTTTGAGTGATTGGAGAAAGAGAAATGGAAAAGGAAGAGATTTGGTAGGAGATTGATTTTTTGAATTTTCTTTCTCGTTGAGAATGAGACGAGAGAAAGAGGTGAATGAGTGAGAGAGTTTGATTGAATGAACGATAAAAAATTGTGAGGAGATAAGAAGCAAAACAAATAAACTCGAAGCAGCGACAGAGCTTCGTCGTGAGGTGCGAACTTCTCTTTTTTTTTCGATTTTAGAAGTATGCAGGTGCTGAGTCAAAATCTCGTCGCGAGGTGCGAAGGTCCTGTAGCATGGTGCGACGCTCTTGTCGCGAGGTGCGACGGTAAATTTCTTCTTCACCCCTCTTTTTGTCAAAAATTGGCTGCAATCCAGTAGCCTTTCGCGAGGGGTGAAATTGTAACAAGTGAACCTGCTGCTTCTTGTGTTATTTTCAGCACATTTTTGGACTCCCTCTATTTTTTCATTGCAATAATACTCTCTTTTGTATTTCTTTTTTCATTGAAATTCTTTTTCTTTTCTCTCTCTTTTTTTTCTTGAGCTCTCCTTTTCTTTTTCTTGAGCTCTCTTTTCTTTTTTTTTTTTGCAATTTATAAAAAAAATAAAAATAAACAAATAAAAGGAAACATTAATACATAAATATATACAACATTTAATTTACAAGAAAGAAAAATCAGAGTTAGCTCAAGTAAACATAAAAATATACAGATAATTTAACTAACATCATACATAATTACCAATTATTAAAAAGTATAAATATATCACAAATCAACCTTTTCATGTTCGAGATTTTACCCCGANAATTATTCAGGAAGATCTCAAACTATGTATCCATCAGGGGGACAAAATACTCATTGCACTCTTTTTTCCTTCACCATGGTTTTGTCCCATATTGGGTTTTCCTGGAGAGATTTTTAATGAGGCGACATCCTAAGGCGTATCTCGAAAGTGTTGTACTCTTTTTCCTCTACTAGGTTTTGTCCCGTAGGGTTTTTCCTAGTAAGGTTTTAATGAGGCACACTATTTGATAATGGTCATCCAGGGGGAAGTGTTATATAATATATGTATTTAGTGGATGCCAATTATACCCTTATGTATAGAGACTAGGATTCACTTTATAAGGAACCCTTCTCTACATTGTAATTGTAATTTAAAGAATATGGCTCATATGAAGTGTAAACTAAATGAACATAAATGTTAACCAATGTAGACAATGGTGGTTGCAAGAAGCTTTCCAATTTGGTTGTAGAAGTGTTGCCAAAATCTCCAAGAACGAGTCAGAAGCTTTAATTCTTTCAATAGAATCAATGATCTAAAATTTTTAACTTTTTTAGGGTTCTTGAAAAATTTTCAGAAAAGTCTGAATTTGCATTGTTGTGAGTGATTTTGTGAGTGTTTTGAGTGATTGGAGAAAGAGAAATGGAAAAGGAAGAGATTTGGTAGGAGATTGATTTTTTGAATTTTCTTTCTCGTTGAGAATGAGACGAGAGAAAGAGGTGAATGAGTGAGAGAGTTTGATTGAATGAACGATAAAAAATTGTGAGGAGATAAGAAGCAAAACAAATAAACTCGAAGCAGCGACAGAGCTTCGTCGTGAGGTGCGAACTTCTCTTTTTTTTTCGATTTTAGAAGTATGCAGGTGCTGAGTCAAAATCTCGTCGCGAGGTGCGAAGGTCCTGTAGCATGGTGCGACGCTCTTGTCGCGAGGTGCGACGGTAAATTTCTTCTTCACCCCTCTTTTTGTCAAAAATTGGCTGCAATCCAGTAGCCTTTCGCGAGGGGTGAAATTGTAACAAGTGAACCTGCTGCTTCTTGTGTTATTTTCAGCACATTTTTGGACTCCCTCTATTTTTTCATTGCAATAATACTCTCTTTTGTATTTCTTTTTTCATTGAAATTCTTTTTCTTTTCTCTCTCTTTTTTTTCTTGAGCTCTCCTTTTCTTTTTCTTGAGCTCTCTTTTCTTTTTTTTTTTTGCAATTTATAAAAAAAATAAAAATAAACAAATAAAAGGAAACATTAATACATAAATATATACAACATTTAATTTACAAGAAAGAAAAATCAGAGTTAGCTCAAGTAAACATAAAAATATACAGATAATTTAACTAACATCATACATAATTACCAATTATTAAAAAGTATAAATATATCACAAATCAACCTTTTCATGTTCGAGATTTTACCCCGAAAAATCCATTCATTTAACGTCGTTGGCACGACACCCTACCTAGGCGCCTTACTCATACACCGGCTCATCTAGTGACACATTCTCACCTTTCTCTTGACTGAAACTCTCATAATAGGGCTTTAGTCTTTCCTCATTAATTTTAAAGATCTTAGAGCTTTCCTCGCTCGTTATCTCAACCGCCCCATGTGGAAAAACGTTTGTCACCACAAACGGGCCTATCCATCGTGACTTCAGCTTTCCCGGAAATAAACGAAGGCGAGATTGAAACAAAAGGACCTTTTGACCGACCTCAAATTCCTTTCTAACAATACTCTTGTCATGCCAGGCCTTCGTTTTAGCTTTATAGATCACCGCATTATCATAAGAATCGTTCCTTATTTCCTCTAACTCTTGTAACTGTAGCTTCCTGTGCAAACCAGCCTCATCCAAGTCTATGTTGAAGCTCTGAATAGCCCAAAATTCCTTGTGCTCTAACTCCACCGGCAAGTGACACGGCTTTCCGAACAGTAAACCAAAATGGAGACATGCCGATTGGAGTTTTGTAAGCCGTTCGATATGCCCACACTGCATCATCAAGGCGTAAACTACAATCCTTCCGACTTGGTTTCACTGTTTTCTCAAGAATGGACTTGATTTCCCGAATGGACACTTTCGCTTGCCCATTTGTTTGGGGATGGTAAGCGGTGGAGGTCTTGTGAGTAACATGGTATTTCTTCAAAAGCGCTCTAAGCGTGCGGTTGCAAAAGTGGGTACCTTTATCACTAATTAAGGCTCGGGGAACTCCAAATCTAGAAAAAATGTTAGACCGGATAAAATCTGCAACCACTTTAGAATCGTTAGTCCAGATGGCTTTAGCCTCCACCCATTTTGAAACATAATCGACAACTACTAAGATATATAGAAAATAAAAAGAACTAGGAAATGGTCCCATAAAGTCGATGCCCCAAACATTTAAAATTTCACAAAACATTATAGCATTTTGGGGCATTTCATTCCTTAAAAGACATTCCCGACTCTTTTGACAACTATCACAAGATCTAGTAAAATGGTATGAATCACGATTCAAACTACGCCAATAAAAACCAGACTCTAATACCTTTGTTGTAGTTCGTTTAGCTCCAAAATGGCCACCACAAGCATATGTGTGGCAAAAGGTGAGAATTGGAAATACTTCACCATCCGGGACACACCGTCTTATCAACAAATCCGCACAATGATTCCATAGATAAGGATCGTCCCAAACATAATGTTTTGCATCACTTTACAATTTGTCTTTCTGGGCTTTTGTAAAATGAGAAGGAAATTTGTTAGAAATAAGATAATTCACAATATCAGCATACCATGGATTGTACTGATTGAGTGCAAATAATTGTTCATTCGGAAATTCTTCTAGAATCGAATCCTTCCAAGGTTGTTTCTCCTTTGACTCATAATCACAAGCCACCACCAACCTACTCAAATGGTTAGCCACCACATTAAATGTTGTAAAGCCGCATGATCAGTGTAAGCTATCACTTTTGTACCTAGTAAGTAAGATCGAAACTTTTCTAATGAAAAGACCACAACTAACATCTCCATTTCAGTGGTGGAGTAGTTCCGTTGTGCCTCATTGAGAGTCATGGAGGCATAATATATAACATGTGGTCCTTGCCCCACCCTTTGGCCTAAGACCGCTCCGACGGCATAATCACTCGCGTCACGCAGAGTCTCAAAAGGTAAAGACCAATCCGAAAGTTGAATAATTGGAGCTGTGACAAGCTTTTCTTTTAAAGTCTCAAAAGCTTTTTGGCAGGGTTCATCAAAACAAAAATCTACTTCCTTTTGTAAGAGCTTATATAAGAGAGATGTGATCTTTGAAAAGTCCTTAATAAACCTGCGATAAAAGCATGCATGACTAAGAAAAGAACATATATCTTTGACATTAGTAGGAAAAGGTAAAGATTGAATAGTATCTATCTTAGCTTTATCCACTTCAAGCCCACGTTCTGAAACAATATGACTTAACACAATGCCTTGTTGAACCATGAAATGACATTTCTCAGAATTTAACACAAGATTGGAATCCGTTCATTTTTTAAGCACATAAAACAAGTGATCTAAGTAATTATCAAATGAATCTCCATGCACAGTAAAATCATCCATAAATACTTCTACAAACCTTTCGACAAATTCAGAAAAAAATACTCTTCATACACATTTGAAAAGTAGTAGGCGCATTACAAAGACCGAAAGGCATGCGTCTATATGCATACGTGCCAAATGGGCACGTGAAAGTGGTTTTATCTTGATCCTCTAGGCTATGCCCACCTGAAAATAACCTAAATAACCATCCAAGAGACAATAAAAAGAATGATTAGCTAGTCTCTCAAGCATTTGATCTAAAAATGGTAACAGAAAATGATCTTTTCTCGTTACCACATTTAATCTACAATAATCAATGCATACTCGCCACTCATTTTGGATACGAGTAGGAACTAGCTCACCATCTTTATTTTTCACAACAATTACACCCGAATTTTTGGGTAAGACTTGAGTTGGACTAACCCGCTTGCTATCCAAAATAGGAAATATCATACGTGCCAGGAGTAGTTTCAAAATTTCAGCTTTTACTACCTCCATCATGGGTGGGTTTAATCGACGTTGTGGTTGTGTCACCGTTTTTGCATCATCCTCCATTAATATCCTATGCATGCATGTCGTTGGACTTATGCCTTTGATGTCGGCAATAGTCCAACCAATAGCTTCCTTATGCTCATCAAGAACCGCCATTAGCCTTCCTTCTTGCTCCTTTGTAAGTTTATTCGAAATAATCATCAGTAGTGTGTCTCCTTCACCAAGGAACATGTACTTCAAGTCATCGGGAAATTCTTTCAACTCCATTTTGGGTGCCTGCAAAACTGATGGTACAAGCTTTTCTCTTGGGATAGTTAGTTGAATAGGTGCTTCATATGATGGTAAAATCGGCAATTGAAAGTGCTCTCTCAAGTCATGAATGATCTCCTGACGATTGGCACTCAAAACATATTCAACCAAATCACCCCCAAGTCATTATTAATAACAACTTGAAGTTCATCTTTTCCAGCAATTTCAAAAGTGTCTTGTGAAATAACATCAATTACGTCAATGGAATAACAAGTATGATTAGCAGAAGGAAATTTCATGGAATCATAGATATTATACTCAAGTACATCTCCATCAAATTCCATATTTAAAGTGCCAGTATGCACATCGATTTTAGTCCTAGAAGTTTTCAAAGACGGTCTTCCTAAAAGAATAGGTGCCGCATTTTTATCGTGCTCCATATCTAGGACATAAAAGTTAGTTGGAAATACAAATTTACCAACATTAACCAAGACATCCTCTATTATACCTCTAGGATAAGCATTAGAACGATCGACTAATTGTATTACCGTTCCGATTTCATGTAATTCACCAAGTTGTAAAGACTTACACATGAAGTAAGGAATAACATTTATATAAGCTCCTAAGTCTAACATGGCTTTTTGAAATGTAATATGACCGTTAACACATGGAATAGTGAACATACCCGGGTCACTACATGTTGCAGGTAATTTCTTTTCAAATATCGCTAACCTTCACTTTTTGAGTACCCTTTGCTCTATTCTTTCTTTTAGACGTACATAATTCTGTAAGGATTTTAGCATATCTAGGAATTTTTTTAAAGCATCTAAAAGGGGAATATTTACCTCACATTTATGGAAAATCTCATATATATCCTTATCATCTTGCTTTGTATGAGTCTCCCTCAATGCTGCGGGAAATGGTGGTTCGGGTAAAGGAGAAGGTGGCCTCTTGGCTTTCACTTGCTCTTCATGTGGAGGTGGCAATGCTAGAGGTTCTATGTTTTGACTTGGCCCTTGCACAACTACCTCATCCTCAAGCTCCCTCTCTAGAAGCAATGTTTTTGGATTGCCCACTAACTCTATCCCGCTTCTTAAAGTCATAGCACTTACATTGGGTCGAGGATTTAGCTCCGTTTGAGATGGTAGCTTTCTCGACTCAATTCTACTCTCAAACCGCGTCACCACACCTGAAACTTAACCCATTTATTGCTCTAGATTCTTTATGCTCGATGTTTTCTCTTCTTAAAATTGTGACATGTTGTTTTGCATACCGGTCACATTATTTGTTAGTTGGTTAAGTATATCCTCGGTTGAGGAATTAGAGTTTCAACTTTTCCCTTGTTGCGAATCTTGGGGCCTTTGATACATTTGTTGCCCTTGCGGTGGTCGATTGTTTTGTTGTTCTTGTTGTTGATTATTTTGTTGGTATTGTAGTTGTTGGTTTCCTTGTTGATTCCTGTATCTAAAATATGGATTATCTCTCCTACCTGAATTGTATGTGTTAGAGTACAGATCATACTTCCTTTGACCACCTTGTTGAAAACCAATCGCTCTTGCTTCTTCACTTTACTCATCATTTACTTGTGGACAAAACTCCGTAGAATGGTCGGCTAAACATATACCACAAGATTTAACTTGCTGAACTTTGTTGTTGTTGTTGTTGTTGTTGTTGTTGTTCACCATAAAATCACGCATAAGGGTTGTAAAAGCTTCTACTTGCCCCTCGATCATCCCCGAACTCCTATTTGCATTTGGAAAGTTAGAACCCCGAGGAGTAGTACGCTTGTTAAATTGCCTTGACCCTTCCGCTAGTTCCTCAATGAGTTCCCTAGCGGCTTGTGGAGTTTTATTGATGATGGAACCCCCACTTGCTGCATTCACCATCTGAACTTCATCATCCAAAAGACCATTATAGAAATACAAGATAAGATCCTCACTTGAGTAACCATGGTAAGTACACGTTGCACATAGTTTGTTGTACCTCTCCCAATACTCATAGAATGACTCATCTTGCCTTTGCTCAATTTTGCTAATTTCCTTCTTCAAATTTGAAGACTTATAAGTCGGAAAGAACTTCTCAAGAAAACGCCTCTTTAATTCAGCCCACATTTCAATACACCTTAAAGGAAGATAATACAACCAATCACTCGCTGCATCTTTTAATGAAAACTGAAAAGCCCCTAAATTGATTTGTTCCTCCGTAACCCCATTTGGTTTCATACTAACACACACCACATGGAATTCCGCAAGATGCCTATTTGAATCCTCACCACCCAATCCATGAAAAGATGGCAATAAGTGAATCAAACCGGACTTTAGCTCAAAGTTGGTGCCTTCTGCTAAAACCGGAAATACTATACAAAACGGTTGTTGATTGAGTTTAGGAGTAATGAGCTCTCTTAAAGTACGTGTAACAGGAGTAGTTGGAGGCATGATGTCTTACTCTTTATCACTAGAAACCGCAGACTCGCCTTCCACCTCATTAGCAAATGGTAGTTCTTTCAAACTTGCTCTTGACTCCCGTCGCCTACTATAAACAGTCAATTCCACCTCTGGATCGTACTGCAAAGGTTCTTTATTAGTGGCACGAGTTACAACCATACATATAACAAAACAATTTTAATAACAAAAATAAGAACACAATATATATACTCAATATAAACTAGTTACGCCAGTTCCCCAGCAACGATGCCAAAATTTGGCAGGCTAAATATGTCGTGTACAAAACCTAACCAAATACAATTTTCTGCTAATTTCTTGTAAACGAATATAGTGATAAGTAAGGATCGTACCCACAGGGAAAAGGGACGAGTTTATATCAATAATACCCAATATTGCTATTAATCACCTAGATTTCTCTAAACGGCCAATAATCGAACCAAAGGGGGGTTTTGTGATTTGTTTTATGAATATCGACTAAAACTAATTAATGTCAACTAAGTTAAAAGATAAGGATTAAAATGGGTGCGAATGATATCCACTCTTAACTAATTTATAGATCGAAATACCAAAACGTCTCTACTCAAGTATTGATTAATAATTGTACTTGTCAAGGATTGTGTCCTTTGTTCTACTTAACTTGGCTAAGTAGAATGATCCGCATGATACAAAGTCCTAACTATTAATCCACCTCTACGATATGCGTTAAGGTTAAACTAATAATCCCATTAAGAAAGGAGAACCAATAATATTGTTCAATGGCTTAAACAAGCATTAAGCTATGAACAACTTGTCTTCTTTACTAACTTCTTATACTAAGAATCAGCAAAGTGTAGAATATAGATGCTACAATTGTTTAATGAACATAACAATCAGATTATAGTTCAAAACATAGCAATAGAACAATAACAAACATCAACTAGTACTACTCCTAGCAAACACAAGTCATGTTCATGAAATTCAAGCATAAAGAAACAATAATCAATAACAACAATGAAGAAGAGATTGATAATTTCTTACAATAAACCGCTAAGAGCTTCAATCAACCACTCCCAATAGAGTTTAAGCTACAACTTCCATAAACATGCTTGATTCCATAACTAAATACCCAATATACTGCAAGAACAATTAACAAAGTAAAACTAGATCTAGAATGAAACAAAAGTGTTTTTGGTTACAATCTAAAGATGAAAACTAGATAATAATAGAGAGTAATATATCTCCTAGTTTAAAAAGAAAATCTCCTTATATACTACAAGAAAGAAAACTGAAAAACTCAAAATTTCTAAAAGTAAACAAGTTGTAAAATAAGCCATTGTTGAACCACTGACAAAAACAAGGGAAACTCGCGAGGTACGATTCTGGTCGAGAGGTGCGACCAAATCCTTCGCGAGGTGCAATGAGCTACTGGAGTTCCTTTGCTTGTCCTGAGAATTTGAGGAAAAATTGGGTAATCGTGAGTCGCGACCAAATCTCTCACCTTGCGACACCTGTGTACCACCTCATATTAAAACAGTCATAACTCCTTCGTTTCTCATAGGAATCAAGCATATGAACAGTCGTTGGAAAGATAGTGAATAGAGCTATCACCTCCAACTTGAATCACCCCAATATCATGTATATACTGAAAGTTATACTCATTGAAATTGGATTGCTGCATTCTCAAAACTTGTTCGACTTTCCTATAAAAACAACGCTCACTACTACGCGCAAAACAAAGCCAAAAGATGCCATGAGAGCTTCCAAAGATAGAATTCAATCCCATTAAACAACTTATGCATCCATAAATTCTCCAAATGAAATAAGCGCCAAGTTTTACTAACATTTACACTTTAAGCCATGAAATAAAGCAATAGTTTAAAGCGTAATAAACAATCACAAAACAACTTAACTCTTCCTCAAAATACCTGTAAAACATGAATAAGAATACGAATATAATGAAAATATCAAAAAGCCATTTTTGAAAGGAAATGAGGGAGAAAAGAGGAAGATAACAAGATGAAAAGGACAGAGAAAGTGAAGGAATGGCGAATAGGATTGAAAAGTCTCATTAGTCAGGCATTCGAAAGGAGAAGTTAAAAAGGTCAACATTTTCAACTTAAGTCAATGCGTAAACTTGCAAAAATAGCTAATTACCTGCAATTACAGGTAAACCGTAAGTAGGTTCCAATAAAAGAAAATAAGAAGTAAAGGTGGGATTGTTGTAAAATAATGCAAAAATGAGACTGTTATTTCTGAATTCACGAAAGGTGGGATTATTATGAATTTGATGTGGGTTTTGGTCATGTAATGCAACAATTTGAGAATGGAGTAGTTGGATCCTATGTGTTACATGATGGATTCCTATTTAAAGGGAATCAGCTATGTGTGCCTAAGTGTTTAATTAGAGAATTGCTAGTAAGAGAGGCGCATGGGGGAGGTCTAGCAGGGCATTTTGGGATTGCTAAATCATTAAGCGTGCTGCAAGAACATTTTTATTGGCCTAAGATGATTGGAGATGTGGAAGCTGTGATATCTTAATGTGCTGTATGTCAGAAGGCCAAGGCAACGTTCATCAGGGTCTATATATGCCATTGTCAGTTCCTGGAGGAACCTAGGAAGATATATCAATGGATTTCATTGTTGGTTTGCCTAGAATTGCATGCAACAAAGACTCTATTATGGTGGTGGTGGACAGGTTCTCAAAGATGGCGCATTTCACCCCTTGCCATAAGACTGATGATGTTGTTAATGTTGCAGAGCTATATTTTAGGGATGTAATACAATTGCATGGAGTACCTAAAACCATTGTCAGTGACCTAGATTCAAAATTCGTGAGTTATTTCTGGAAATCACTATGGAAGTTGGTTGGAACAAAATTGCTTTTTAGTACTCCATATCATCCACAAACTGATGGGCAGACTGAGGTGACAAACAAGACTCTGGGGGTATTACTGCATGGATTGGTGAGCAAAACCCAGAAAGATTGGGACTTAAAATTGGCGCATGCTGAGTTTGCTTATAGCAGATCACCTACTCATGCAACTAAACATTCACCCTTTGAAGTTGTTTATTGAGTCAATCCCAATCTACCAATTGATTTCATTTGTATTCTTAAAGGTGAGTTAGTTCATAAGACTGCTTTAGATAAAATTCAATGTATGTAGAAATTACATGCCTAGGTTAGAGCAAGAATTGAAAAGATGAATGATCAGTATAAGGCTCGCGTAAATAAGCACAGAAGCCAACGTAGATATCAGGACAGTGATTTGGTTTGGCTCCACCTAAGGAAGGAATGATTTCCTAATAAGAGAAAGAATAAATTGGTGCCTAGGTGTGATGGTCCATTCAAAATGCTGAAGAAAGTTGGTGAAAATGCTTATCAGCTTGAGTTACCAGGAGATTATGGAGTTCATGTAGCTTTCAATATAGGTGATTTATCTCCATACATTCCTGATGAGCAACTTTGAAATTTGAGGTCAAACCCTTTTGAAGAAGGGGAGGATGATAAAAGTGTGAATAGCAATACATATAGTGATCACAACTTCAAAAGTTTGAATGTCAACGGCAAGGATGCAACCATCGGTGAAATAATTGCTTATGGGGATATAAGCCATATGGGTGCTTCAAGGATTGGGATTTGCGTGTGAATGATCAAAAACACTTAGAGTGGAACTTAAATCAAGGAGTGAGTGATGGATTTTGGGGAACAAGATGGTTTATGCCAATTGGTTTTTTTTCCCACAAAACATTTGCTAGGGTTTTTCTCATTTCAGGCATTGAGTCTTTTATTTCTTATGGAGTCCTGATCATCATTTTCAACCCTAAAGACATGGGAAATGACTTCTTGATTAAAATATTGGATCTTGAAAGTTTTCGTGAATATTTGAAGCAATTCTTGAAAATGGCGCAAAAATGAAGCAACATTGTAGCGAGGATTTTGCGATCATCTTGAAGTTTTGGGCTTTTTATTTTTATCGTGCATTTTAGGTTGTAAAATGCTCATTATTTTGTTTATTAGTTTGTTAGGAATTTTGTTAGGATAGAACCTTGATTAGTTAGAGTTTGTTAGAAACATAAGATCAAGATGCAATGATGATGTGGCAATCTTATCTTGAGTTTGTTATGCAACTTGGATAAGAGAGCTAGGAGGGCGTGTTTATCTTATTTTGTGCGTGTGTTTTTAGCTTCTTTTTGTTAGGATTTTGTTGGTGATTATCCTATAAATAGTCTCAACATTAGCTTGTAAAAATCATATTTGAGTTTAATAAAAAAGGTTTTATTTGTTTACTTGAAAACAAAAATTCGAAATTCTTGTTGAGTTGGTGGTTAATTCCTTTATACTCTTCTGTGCAAATTAATTAGTGGCTTTGAGGGTTCTTTGGATTTCACCAAAGACTAATTAATCAACCTAAATTCTTGAATTTTGGTGGCCAGGCCTTTAGAAATTCATGGGTTTAGTTTATATCCCTTGTGAGTTTTTGTTCATACGAAAATTCACATCACTCTAGCCCACAAGCACAAATTGTCAGCGCAGAATATAATCCCAAAGTACTCTAAAGACTTAAAATAGTCATCAGGAAGGCGTCAAGATCCTTGCAACCCTTTGATTATTCATAAATTAAAGGATCGCTTACATTTTCAATGAGGAATTGGATGCATCTAAATGTGAGATGCATAGCAATGGGTATCACGACCTAAAGTAGTAATTTCATTATTAAGTTGTTATTTGGAGTTGCCTTTACGTACGGTCACATACGCGTAGATTTTAGGGGCTTGTATTCTGTAAAGTTTAGAATAGGTTACAGTAAAAGTTGTGTGTTAAGGTGAATTTATTATTAAATTTAATAGTTGTAAAGTTATAAATATATAGTGGTCTAATATATGCCCTTTTTACATTGCATTTTTTAGTGTGAGAGGGAGTTTGAATTGCCTTTTTTTGTGTTTGCTTTGTGTTGTTACTGTTCATATATTTTTTAAATATTTATGTGACAAGGTTATGGAGGTTGATTAATCAAATAATTTAAATTTACTTGATTAGCTGTTGTTTATCCTCAACGAAGGCAGAATTGATAATTTAAGGTAATTTTTGTAATTTTAGATTAGTTATTCGTATAGGTTAAATAATATCTATAGATCTCGTTAGTTTTGTTGGTACAATCGGTAAGTATATATGGACAAGTTAATGTATAACTGTTGGGGGAAAATGTTTTATTAATTGTTGGACCTTGTTTTGCAGGAAATAAATATACATGGAGATGATAAACAATGGGTATGACGCATTGTTGATTGAATCAGGTAGTGGGACGAAGGTTGGAGAAGGTGGTGTTCGTCAGTTTGTTTGTAAGTAACATAGAGTTGGTGAAGGATCGACTGCGGGGGTTGATATGAAATTAATGTACTAAACTGATAAATACACAATCCCTTCGATTTCACTGTCAATTTTTATACACTCCTCAGTACTCTCCAATACTTAATTAAGTTAATATCCTACTACCATCTAAAACCTAACAAAATAAAATTGGTAAAGTGACTGATTCATGATGATGCCCACGCTAAACCCGGGACCACTTGCATATAAAAAAAAAACTATTTTCAAAAAGTTAGAGGACCCACCCTTTTAAAAAAGTATACAAATCTTGCCAATGTATACCTAATATGTTAGACAAAGGTACAAATACTTAACCACTACAATTGCAGTACAAACCCAAATTTTCCAACTATATCTACTATACCACATGATATGCTTAACCCCACATCTCACAGATAGATGTGGGGAATCCCTCATTTTCAATTGAGCAGCCAAAGGAGAAAGCATTTATATAAAGAATAAGTGGCTCTAAAGAAGTGGGGCCCACTTAACTTATTTGTGAATTGAATAATTTTAACCTCGGCTGAAAAAGTTAATAGAGTTTCTTTAATAATACACTTGTTATTATTTTTTTTAATTTTTACTTCAAGATTAATTTTTGTGGCTGTGTGAATATTTGTAACTCTGATGTAAATATTGCTTCTTAATACACTATAGAGGACACTATTCACTCCCTTTGTCCATGAGGGCTGCCTAAAAAATATCTGTGCTCTATGAAAAACCATAGCACATGGCAGAACCGTAAATAATGAAAAAACAAACTACCAGTAAATTTAACTGTTAGTTGACGGAAACAATTAGTGTTAAAGTTTTGGTATACACACACACAATAGGCGCGTGAGTCAGCATTCCATGTGCTGCAGTTTTAACAGAACATCACTACCTAGCATGCTAATTTAATACATGGAGTCTAACAACACAATATCTCACACTATAATAATTAAATTTGTAGCAAACGGATACCTTATTCAAGTAGAACTAAGACTAAGAAAATTGCAGCCAGTTTAATTTAATTGTTGTATGATAAGGAAATGGAAGCTGTTAGCGAAGAACCTGGTAAGTTTTTTTCAATAATTATAGTTGGCATAGTAATTTACAAATTATTTTATTGTTGTATTATTAAAACAGATTAATTTGTGTAATGTTTATAATAATTTGGAGATTTTTGGAGATTACCATTACTAAGTTAATGTGGAAAAGTATGTGTATAGCTCATAGTTATAAAATGGATTGTGTTTGTGTTGATTAATATATTAAGTGTTGGTTGTGACGGGGTTTATCCAGAAGATGATATTGATCCATTAAAGGGCAGTCTTGCCTCTAATGAAAATCACCATGGGTCAAGAAGTTTTAATGATGTAGCAGAACAGAATACCCCATTGAATGACAGCAATACTAATAGTGAAGTAAGTGATGAGATTGACGATTGAAGTGTTTAACATGACAAGTCTATACCCAGAAAAGGAATGCAGTTTAGCACTTGCGAAAAGGTTGAGATATTTTATAAAAAGTATGCTAAAAGGAAGGGTTTTGGCGTATGCAGGTCGCAGAGTGCGAAATCAAACGGTAAGAGTTACAAAAGGGCACAAACTTGGCGTTGTGAGTGCTTGGGTCACAGAGACTTTAATAAAAACTTGGACGAACTTAAGGAGTCTAAAGAAATGGAGCTAGGGAATATTAGTGAAGTTGCAAAAATGAAGAAGAAACGTAAGAAGTCGAAGAAATGTGGGTGCACTGCCATGTTATATGCAAGTATAAATGGTACTGGAATCTGGGAGATTAGGTATGTAATAGTTGAGCACTTAGGTCATATCCCAAGTCCTGAAAAATCAAGGTTAGTGAAAGAATATCGAATGGTATACTTTAGCACGAGTGTAAGGAACCGACTTCTTAATGATGTTAATGTTGGGGTGTCTGTGTCTAAAATACATGGTAGTTTAGCAAGAGAGAGGGATGGTTTGGGAAACATTCCAATAACCGAAAAGGACACGAGGCATGTCATAGACGAGTGTAGGATATTGAGGATGGAGGGTGGTGATGCTAATGCATTATTCAAGTATTTTGAACGGATGCAAACAAACAATGATAAGTTCTTTCACACTTACAGATTGGATGAATTAGGAAGGTTGAAGGATGTGTTCTTGGAAGATGCTAGGAGTCGTGTGGCATATGATGAATTTGGAGATGTTTTTTGTTTTGATAGCACGTACTTAACAAACAAGTATAAACTTTCATTTGCAAACTCGTTGGCGTTAATCAATCGGTGCTGCTAGGTTGTGCGTTATTGTCACAGGAGGACATTGATACGTTCAAATGGGTATTCACGCAGTGGTTACAATGTATGGGTGGAAAACAACCCTTAGGTATTCTGACCGATCAAGCTTATTCCATGAGGCAACCTATTGCTGAAATAATGCCTGCTACACGGCACCAATGGTGCATTTGGCATATCCTTCGAAAGCTCCCAAACAAATTTGGAAAGCACCCTAGGTATGCTGTAATATTATGTACATATTCTATATTGATCCAACTTGTGTATGTTAAATAGGTATGAGAAGTTAAAGGTTTATTATAGTTATGGTATTCCTGAATTTGAGTCTCTTTGGCAAAGTGTAGTTAAGAAATTTAAATTGGAAAATGTCCCTTGGTTAAGCTGGTTATATAAGGAAAGGGCAATGTGGGGACCTGCTTTTTCAAAGGATCAATTATGGGACGAGATGCGGACAACACAACGGGTTGAGAGCGTGAATAGTTATTTTGATCAATTTGTTAAGCGAGGAACTAGATTATGTGAATTTTGTGAAAGTATGTGGTTGCCGTTGAAAGAAGAATTTCTGAAGAAAAGGACGCAGATCAACTTGGTGAGAAGTTTATCCATAACCCAACTACTGGTATAGCTTTGGAGCTATATTTTAGGAATATATATATATAGATGCTAAGTATAGTGCTATGAGGAAAGAGTGTGAAAGGTTATATTATTGTTATAACGTCGCTGACATTCCCCTTAATGACCATCAAATTATATATTTTATGGAAGATAGAGTTTAGGAGTATTGCCGGGGTGGTGGAAAAGAATATTTGTCTAATGATCGAAGAATGATCCGAGATAAATACAACAGCAACATTAGGGATATAAGTTTTGAATGCAAATTTATTGAAACACATGGTATTTTATGCAAGCATTGTATTAGAGTTTTTGATATGAATCGTGTATTTGTCCCCCCTGATAAGTATGTTCTTCGTCATTGTCGTAAAGATGTGATACGAAAGCATTCACTTATTAAGGTATCATATCATGATCTTTGTAAGACTGATAATTTGAAAAGGTATGATGCGATGAATTGCGTTTTTGAGCCGATTGCCCTAGATGCATCAACATCAGATAAAGCCTCCGTGCAAAAGGGACTGAGAAGGATTCAAAACCAACTCAAAAATCTTTTGGAAAAAAACGAAGTACTCCATCACATTGTGTTCCAACTCCTAGTGATGTAATTAATTCGCAGTCTCCACATCAGGAAGTTATCCCCCTAGTTAATCCCACCTCACCTAGAAACAACAGCAGTTTTATTGGCAATAGTGGTTTTGACCACCTTCATAGAGACTCCTTGTGACGAAGAGGATGTTTGTGGGTCTTCACACAACCAAAATTTGGAATTGTCACCTACACAACAGGCATATGGGTTAGATGATGACGATGACCTATTCTGTACCCCTTTAGATAGTGTACAAGCAATTGAGGATGTATCTGGGGATTGTGTTGATGATGTTGGTAATGTAGCGCTAGATGCCCCTCCTACCGCACCTGTTGATCAAGGTGACGTAGCTGTCTTAGATCCACCTTTACCAGTGAAGAAACGTGGCAGGCCTAATTCCATTTGTTACAAGAGTCCCGGAGAAAAGGGATGGAAGCCATCACAACAGAGCGAACCAAAGAATTCAAAGAACGTAAGTATCCGCATTCACCTTTGTAATAAAAGACATATTTCACATAATTTTCTATGTATTGTGCATATTTGTTATATCTTAATATCCTTTTTTTTTAATAATTCCATGGTTATGCCCACATGAACAACAAAGGAACTACACCAGAATCTAGTTAGGCATATACATTGACAACTTAATAATATGGACACACTCATTTTATATATATCTTTAATATTAATAGGACATAGTATATGTTAAAATTTGTTAATAAGCAGGCAAAGTGGAAGATGACAGTTGACGATCTTGAAGGTCTTCCTCCCGAGCAAACCTTGGCAGATGTCATACATTTGATTTCTTGGGAATGAAGACTCATTTTTAAGCCGAACTTTTTTAGTCACTTATAAGAATTTACTACATTCTAATATCATGTTGCTGATTAATCATGCGGAACTCAAAGATGCATGACATCTTTCTCAAATGGTTTTATTCCTCCAAAAGGGTAATTAGTATTCATTTCGCTGATTTGTTCAACTCTTTGTGTCCCAATTTTTTTGAACTTATTATTACTTTAATTACCAATTAATAAGTAACTTAGGAAATTGTTGAGCCGCTATCCATTAAGTACCATCGTACTTATCTTAATGTCCCAATAAGGTCTTTGAAAGTTGAAAGGATGCTTTGTAACCTCCACTTGGTAACCACAGTCCCTATATAATTGTCTGTTCTTTCTAACATCTTGCTTTGAACACTCAAACACTCAAAATCTCAAAAAACCTTTTGCTCTGTCCAACAATCGTTCTCTCACAAAAACAATGCCAAATAACAACAATATACAAAATCTCCCAGCCCCTAACAATGACAATCAACTCGTTACACCCCAACACCACAATTGGGAAGATATTTTTGAAACCCAAATACTTCCCCATGTTAATGGTATCTTTGATCTGATGATGCTTTAAAATGTATCGACCGGATCAAGGTGCATAATTGGTGACAGGATTCTTCAACAAAACAATGTTGATTCTTTGCAACTTGAACAAATGTGCTCATCCCTAATTCGAGACTGCCAAATTCAGCATCAAACTCTAAGCGAATTTGGGGATTGTGATAAATGTAAAGACCATTATTGGAATAGACAAGAACTTTTTACCAGCGGTGTTTACTACCTTATAAAGACTAAAGGGAATAATACTTACCGGCCTCCAGATGTAGTTTCATGGCATTGGGTGCAATACCTCCCGTATAATAATGACTTCCTGGGATACTACAACCCTTATGCTGAGGAATAGGTACTCCGCCATATCCGAGAAAAATTTAGCATATGTTTGCATGTAGTACTATGTAATTATAAAATATTATTACGACCATGTGCATCATATAAATATATAAGTGATTGTTGTACAGTTGATGTAAAGTCATTATGTTATTGTTTAATGTTTCTTTTACTGCTAATAACCATCTGTTACTTGCCCTTGCACATTAACCGTATGGCTTCCTACATCAAGTACCGTGTTGCAACAATAGTTTATAGATTGTTGTGATGAGGTGTCAAATTTGTTTTGTTGGGTTTGCAGTCAATATGTACAACGTATTCATCTTATGGAGGGAGATATATACGGTCATGTGAGAGTATTGCATGCAGGTTACTAACGTACACATCATTGGATGGCAATACAAATGTGAATTTAGAAGAATAATCCATATGTAATCATGCCATACATCCCTTTAAATATATCCATACTTGAACTTTGTCAAAAATTTGACCGTTCAAACTGTTTATGTTTCAAGTAAATACGCAAAGTTATACTATGTACTTTGTATGGAACTGAATTTTGGCTTCACAGTTGTCTGTGTCGAATATGATTGTCACTTTCATGTACAGTTGCATTTGTAGAATTGTATGGCTTGCTTACGAGTTTATGCTAATTTTGGTTTTAAAAAAAGGTTTGT
The DNA here is from genome assembly GCA_016808085.1 of Suaeda aralocaspica. Lineage (NCBI taxonomy): Eukaryota > Viridiplantae > Streptophyta > Magnoliopsida > Caryophyllales > Amaranthaceae > Suaeda > Suaeda aralocaspica. Next base: position 1,281,649 of record PYUH01004001.1, on the reverse strand, counting down.
TATTTCTCCATAACTGTCCCTCTTCAAGTATATACACCTTATTGTGGAGTAGCGGGTATTTATATAATTATCTCCAAGTACCTTACACCAATGCATGTTACAGTTAGACTTCATTGATTTGAGGTTACTGGTATAAATAATTATATGTCTGATGTACACCAATAGTTATGCCTGAATATCCTAGTTCTAACTTAGTTGATATCATACACAACGTTTTATCGATTACAGTTATATATAGTTCATGATTACCATAACATTGTTTGTTCAAAAAAAAAAAAAACCAAAAAGCTTTTCATGTGCACATCAGTGCATTCACGATTCAGCCTATTAAATAAACTGCCTAAATGCCTTACTACCTGTTAACCGCAGTATAATTTGATTTGCATAAACTTGTTAGAAGCAACATATGTCCTCAGTTGTTGATTTCAATTTTTTATTTTTATTACCCTTTCATTGTTAGGTAGATATTACCCTTTCATTGATGACAAACAACATAAATATAACACTAAGAATAATACTATTTATTATCAGAGCTTCAACGTCAAAACCTAAATAATAACTTAGTTTGTTACAAGCAACCTTATTCCCTAGTTTGTTCAGTTTCAAGTTAATAGGCGCTCAAGGGGTTAATTTTGTAGAATTGCTCTCTGTAGTGTCAGGGATTGCTGATGGCGTGACATAGTAGGCTTCAATATCTTCACTTCCATCCACGACAAATATATGAATCTTAAAATTTGATCTGCCTAAAAACTTAAAATGCGCATAGTCTTCACTTAATTTATGATCGGCTACAAAAATAGACCAACTATCTGTTATTTCACATTGTTTGTCCTCATATTCTACCTTTACAAGCCACGAATTTCCACTTGGACCGAATAGCGTACATCTCTCATGTAAGGTATGCCCGAATTTTACAGCAAACAACTCTGGTAGCATCTGCAAATTATTATCTAGCATTTCTATCAAACGCAAAGCTCAACTTTTTCAATGAATTTGTACTACTTTAATTAGTTTACCCGAAATAATTTCCTAATTTTTAAATATTCTACAGGGTATGTACTATTTTATAGTATGTTAGTATTACTCAGGGAATATTTAACATTAACAACCGATAGATGTTTTTAAGTAATGGCTATGGAATATTACCATTTACTTATGCAAGTGTAAACACTAATCATGAGTAATGTACTGCGGATGCTTAATCATCTACTGTTGCGTGTGCTTATTTGCTTACTTCCTTTTAAATTATAAATATTTCCTATGTTTTGTTGAAATAGTTTTTGATACCTCTTATTGTGTCAAATTTTAAAAAAAATTGGTATTAATTAAAATTACCGCCACTATTTGTGTTATGGAAACCACTTTAACTAACTACTTTCAAATTCTCTCTATTTCAATTGATTTCCCCCAATTTATTACAATTTATCTATTCAATCATCAATGTAATCATCATATTTGAACCCTAAACACCGATATTGGGTCATTATAATTTATCCATATCGAGTAGGTCAACATCAAAATTATTAAACAACTTAAATGAGTTACGAAAAAGTCAACGTATTTTTGTCCGAAATTGTGCAACCATTAATAAATCTTTATTTAGCATCATCCAATGTCAATAACATTTAAATCGCATTAAGTAAAATCTTATACCAAGGTATGAAAAAAACCCATTTTTAAACTCTTCTTGTAAGATTCTGATAAAAGTTGAGGCATCATCTTCTTCCATTGTTGCTGTAAATGACACCAAATGATAAAACACACTGTTTTAGAAATACTATTATTAAGTTTGCATGAGTGTGCACCCCATGTAAGGATCCACCGAGTCAGTCATAATGTAAGGCTTGTCTAGCTAAAATAAGTTAAGTAATGTTGTATCCTACAAGATTGTTTTGATTATTCGATTTTTGTTAGACCCATGTAGCAGTATCACGATAACAAATAATTAGCATTAAACGAATCTTCAACATTTAACAAATAATAATAAAAAAAATATATAAATTATTATATTTGTATTTAATATGATCATGCGTTATTTTAAAAAAGTGAACTACTTATTCTAACTAATTGTGATGTTTAGTATAAAATAGTAATTTTGTGAAATTATTTTATATTTTATCTTAGATTTCATGGATATTTTTTTGGGACTAACGTAGTTGAATTGATAAGGACGTTGCGGTAACAACGATGGAAAATTCTGGTTGCTATATGTAATAGGATGGATGGTGGTGGATAGTGTGGGCGATTACATACTAGGAAAAACGGTGATATTAGAGTGGGGCTTGTTGCAAGTACGTTAAGGTGTACAAATATGAAGGATATATTAGCAAACCTGGGTTGAAAATTCACAATTGTGAATTTTTATTGTCCCAATTTAATATGGGGTTCATAATTTATATACAGCACAACTTAGGGTGTTCCTGTAATAACTCAAAATCAAGATCTTTTAATCAAATCCTCTTACAATCCTACCTATTATAGATTTATTTGGACACACATTTGTAAAGTGGATGAAAAGTTATTTTGTTCATCAATTACAACATAATCGTTACTAATCAAAAGTATATGTCATCCTGTATTTGTTAATCTTTCTATGAATAAAAAATAACAAATGAAAATTATTTGTTACGTCATCAAAATATTAACCGAGTCGAACTCGGCCTGCATGCAAGCGACATAAATCATTAAAGCAAGCGACATATATCATTAAAAAGCCCTTGGTAAACCATCACACTGCAGCATAAAACATCACCCCTAATCACAAAAAACTAATCATTTGGCCATAAAAGGCCAACATTTCCATCGGTTGTTCAAAATATAAAATAGCTCCCAATCTCTATATTTACAACAAACCAAGAACATTAACATACCATAGACCACTTCTCCAACTACAAGTTTAATCTTTTTTCATATATGGACATATACCGTGAGCAAGCATTTGTTAATAGCATATTATTCTTTTGAAGAGCGGATTTGCACGGGAATATCCTAAGCACCTATTACCTGTCCCCTACTACCCTACACAAACATCCTTACACCTAGAACCAGATTGCAAGTTTGTTGTAGCGTAACTTGCGATATGCGTTGCATGTAATTGCAACCCCCCTAGGGGCATCAGTTCCTAGGGGGCCAACGCAGAGCATGTGAGCAAGCATTAGGGTTGACTTACAGAGTTTATAAGAGCGGCTTTGCATTGGCATAAGTGCTTTCCCCTACTATCCTACCCAAGCACCTTTGACAATTAGCTAAAGATTGCTTTTGCCATTTAATTAAAAAATTCGGTATTCGTTGCATGTCATTATCCTATGCACATAAAGAGTCTACGATATTATCCTACTGAACAACTCATAACAATTCCTATATAATGCATTTGTAGCTCGTGATTTTTAGTTATGTGGTTTGACTTAACTCTAATTAGCTAAATTATGTAATGACATATCTCTTTAAACAAAGGTAGACTAAGCGCTATATTGCCTCTCGACATTGGTTTCCTTAGATATGTGTTTTGCCTTTGAGGAATGGAGTACCACACTACTCATAAATTACTGTAATCACACAAATCAAAAAACAACAACAATGATAAAATTAACCCCTAAAACAACAACACTTTCTTATGGTCTACAGACTTTCAATACGGCACATGCTTAGACTGTAAAATTACTAAATCAACATCAAGATCTTCTAATCAATCCCTCTTATAATCCTGCCTATGATTGAATAATTTGGGCACACATTTTTAAAGTGGATGAAAAGTTATTCTTTTCGATTATTACAGTTGTACTTACTAACCAAAAGTATATGTCATCTTGTATTTGATAATCATACTATGAATAAAAAATAAACCATTGAAAATATTTGTTACGTCATCAAAACATTAAAAGACTTGAACTCGGCTTGCACGCAAGCGACATAAATCATTAAACACTTCTTGGTAAACCATCACACTGCTGCATTAAACATCACCCATAATCACAACAAACTAACCATTGCACATAAAAGGGCAACATTTCAATCTGCCGTTCAAAACACAAAATAACTCCTTCATTTCACAACTCTATATATACAACAAAGCAACAACATTAGCATACCATAGCCCAAGTCCCCAACTACAGGTTTAATTTTTTCATATATGGACATATACATTGAGCAATCATTTTAATTAGCATATCTTGATTTTGATGAGCGGATTTGCATGGGAATATTCCAAGCAACTAAGGCATGTCTCCTACTATCCTACCAAACCACCCTTACACCTAACCTAAGGTTACTTTTTCGTTCTAGTGTTTTTTTTGCGGTATGGGTTGCATGTGATTGCACCCCCCCCCCCTAGGGTCACCAGTTCCTAGGGGGCCTACCCAGAGTAAGTGAGCAACCATTAGGGGTGACCTACTGTGTTTATAAGAGCAAGAGCGGCATTGCAGCGGAATATTCTAAGCACCCAAGCCATGTCCCCTACTTTCCTACCCAACCATTCTTTCACCTAGCTTAACATTGCATTTTTGTCCTAGGGGGCCTACGCATAGCACGTGAGCAACCATTAGGGGTCACCTACAGTGTTTATAAGAGCGGCTTCGCATGGGAAATTTCCTAAGCACCTAAGGCAAGTCCGCAACTATCCTAACCTAACATTCTTATACCTAGCTTAAGATTGAATTGATGTTCTGGCGGTTTATTTGCGATATGCGTTGCATGTGATTGTGCCCCCCCTAGGGTCATCAGTTCCTAGGGGGCCTACCTAGAGCACCTAAGCAAGCATTAGGGGTGACCTACAGTGTTTACAAGAGCATCTTCCCATTTGAAATCTCGTAATCACCTAAGGCCTATCCACTACTATCCTAACCTAACATTCTTACACCTAGCTTAAGATTGCATTGATATTCTAGCGGTTTTTTTTGCGATATGTGTTGCATGTGATTGCGCCCCCTAGGGTTATCAGTTCCTAGGGGGCCTACCTAGAGCACGTTAGCAAGCATTAGGTTTTTCCTACATTGATTATAAGAGCGGGTTTTCGTAGGCATATTCTACGCACCTACAGCCTGTCCCATACTATCCTATCCAAACCATCGACAATTAGCTAAAGATTGCATTTGCCATTTAGTTAACTAATTCGGTATCTGTTGCATGTGATTATCCTACATGCACAAAGTGTCTACTGTATTATCCTACTAAAAAACTCATCACAATTCCTATATAATGCATTTGTTGCTCATGATTTTGAGTTATGTGGTTTGACTTAACCATAATCAACTAAATTATGTAATGACATATCCTAACAACAAAGTGAAGACTAAGCACTATTTTGCCTCCCGACATTGGTTTCCTTAGATATGCGTTTAGCCTTTGAGGAAAGGAGCACCACACTCCGCAGAAATAACAATAATAAAAAAAAATCAAAAAACAGCAACAATGAAAAAAATAACCCCAAAAACAACGACACTTTATTAGTGTTTACATAGTTTCAACACGGCACATCTTAGGGCGTAAATCTAATAGCTCAAAATCAAGATCATCTAACTAATCCCTCTTATAATCCTAACTATGATTGAAAATTATGGGCACACATTTCTAAAGTGGATGAAAAGGAAGTTCTTTTCGGATATTACAGCTGTACTTACTAACCAGAAGTATATGTCATCCTATATTTGTTAATCATACTATGAATAAAAAAAAACAACTTAAAATTATTTGTTACGCCATCCAAATATTTACCAAGTCAAACTCGGCATGCACGCAAGAGAAACAAATAATTAATCAGCCAATGGTAAACCATGCAAACATAAAACATCACACTACTGCATAAAATATCACCCTTAATCACAACAAACTAACCATTGCACATAAAACAGCTACATTTTAATCTGCCGTTCAAAATACAAAATAACTCATTCTTTTCACAACTCTATATTTACATTAGCATATCATTGCCCACTTCCCCAACTACAGGTTTAATTTTTTAATATATGGACATATACATTGAGCAATCATTTGCTATTACCATAACTTGGTTTCGATGAGCGGATTTGCATGGGAATATCTTAAGCAGCTAAGGCCTTTCCCCTACTATCCTACCAAACCACCCTTACACCTAACCTAAGGTTACTTTTTCGTTCTAGTGTTTTTTTTGCGGTATGGGTTGCATGTGATTGCACCCCCCCCCCAAGGTCATCAGTTCTGAGGGGACCTACCCTGAGTACGTGAGCAACCATTAGGGGTCACCTACTGTGGTTATAAGAGCAAGAGTGGCTTTGCAGTGGAATATTCTAAGCACCAAAAGCTTGTCCCCTACTTTCCTACCCAACCATTCTTACACCTAGCCTTAGATTGCATGTTTGTTCTAGCGTTTTTTGCGATATGCGTTGCATGTGATTGTGCCCACCCCCCCCCCCTTAGGGTCATCAGTTCCTAGGAGGCCCACGCAGAGAATGTGAGCAACCGCTAGGGGTCACCTACAGTGTTTATAAGAGCGGCTTCGCATGGGAAATCTCCTAAGCACCTAAGGTCTGTCCGCTACTATCCTCACCTAGCATTCTTACACCTAACTTAAGATTGCATTGAAGTTCTAGTGTTTTGTTTGTGGTATTCGTTGCATGTGATTGCGCCCCCCCTAGGGTCATCAGTTCCTACGTGACCTACCCAGAGCATGTGAGCAAGCATTAGGTTTTCCTACATTAATTATAAGAGCGGGTTTGCATTGGCATATTCTAAGCACCTACAGCCTGTCCCCTACTTTCCTCCCCAAACATTCCACAATTAGCTACATATTGCATTTTATTGTTAGATCAAGATTGCGGTATTCGTTGGATGTCATTAGCCAACGGACCTAAACAGTCTCAGATATTATCCTATTGAATGAATTCCAACCTATTCTACATATTACATTTGTACCTAGTGATAATCATGGGGAAGTGTTATGAATTTACCCTAATCAACTCAACTCTCTACTATATTATCCTAACAACAAAGTCCAAACCTAGCTACATTTTGCATATCGACATAGGTTTCTTAGTATATGCCTTATGTCATGGAAATACGAAGCACCACACTACGTATAAAAACACTAATGATACCAACAGATAAACAACAAGACAGATATAATTAAACAGGAAAACAAACACAAACAATAAAACAAATACAAAACACTTAACAGTTTTCAACATAAAAACAAACATGACAGAGTAGATATCATTTTCTACTGGTTATGTTGTGGCACTCCACCTAAAACCACCAGCACAGCTGCTTTAGGTAGAACAATTCCTAATCTCAACAACTTGGAAAAAAAAATGAGTCATATTACGTTTTCAAGGTAAAACAATTTCTAATTACACTTACGTACGCATCTCAAACTCCTTTTCATAATAACTCAAAAGCATTAAACCAGTCATGTGAAAACAAAGTGAGACCAATGATCACAACATTGCTTTGGCATACATAATGAAAAAATTAGACCAAATAATGTATAACTTGTACGCATACTCTCCGAAACCAACCATCTAAGCAAGTAACAAAACAGTTCACTTTGGACACAAACCTAATTAAATAGGAAAATATTCACATTTCTGCAAAAAAAGAAACAAGATAGCTTTCATCTACAAACTTGTGAAATATTTGTGATATTCGATCTACAATAATTCCCCGAGATATAAGGTCCCAAAATTTCAACACATGAGCCACGAAATCTGGAGATTAAGTGTGTTAAATGGAAAATTAGCTAAGTACTGATTATAGATCGAGAACATAAAAAACGACTACCTAGACGCAATTGATTAATACACACAAATAAAAACTACATCAAACAATTATGATCAAATGAAATTTTAATTATGAAATCGAAACAACCAAGTATACCCTCAATCAAGGTTGGTTTATATTATAACAAAGAAAGGGGTTCATCCCCACAAAACAATATTAACATTCAAAGTTAGCTGGAAACAAGAACAAATGTAATAGAACAACTATTGGAATTAAATCTAATATAATTAAACGTTAGTAGGGCATGAATGCCTTTTTTAACACAATTTTATAGATCTATGTAGTTTTTAATACAAATTAAATTGAAACAAACATTAAACCCTGACAGTTGAATTTAACATAAAAATCAACTACACATAAACGACTAAAAATTTGTTTAAATTAAATCGACCAACTGTTGAAACAAAACCATTGGGTACTACCTTATTTATCTCGTATTTGCGGTTTCTGTTACAGGAGAGGGAGAAGAATAGAGCGACACTAGATGGATCTTTGTAGAGGCCGGAATTCTTAGGCTTTGGAATGAATTGGATGTAAGATAGAGAGGCGAGGTAACCCTAACCCTAACCCAAGGAATTGGGAGGCGGATAAGATGTGAGGATAGTTGAAATGAGAGACTAAAGAGTGAAGGAGATTTAGATGAGGGAAAAACCAAAATATTGGCTGTAAAATAAAGGAGAGTTGATGGGCTTGCGTTGTAATCCAACCACTAGTAGCCCACAACTGCAGGCCCAACACCAATCCTAATCATTTTCAACTCTACAGTGTTTATAATTGTCTGGCCTGCACACTTTTACAGGAAAAACATTTTCATTTATTATTGAATATAAGGGCATGTGCAATGGTTGTAGCTAGAGAAAAGCTTTCGAATTCTAAAGGTCCCTAGCTACTTGCTTAACCAATCGAAATGTTAAATTGGATAATTATCTTGAGCTAAAAAATTAGCTTGTCAAAGCTAATTTGATTGGGAAGAGAACTAAGAAAATACATTAAATATTAGGGTAGTTCCCACATATAAGTGTAGGTAATACTAATGTATCTATTTTATTTTCTAATGGAAATCTAGTTAACAATTTCTTTAACCATTGGGATATAAAGTAGCTAAAAATAGAGGATAACTTAATGGATTGAAAAAAGTCCAATTATAATATTAAAGAGATAAAATAAAGACGAAATATTCATAACAATTATATTCATTATAATCACATAAACTATTGTCACGACATATCCACAATTTGTTGTGATAGGTTAACTGTTGGTACGTATCGATTAAACCTCTTATTGGGCACCATCTCATGCATCTCCACCCATTTTGATATTAAAGAGATAAATTGAACATGCAGTGTTGTTTTTAATTTAATTTTATGAGTTTTTCCTTTTAAAGCTACCCATGAAATTATAGGTTGTTGCCGAAGAATAGACAATAATAACAAATAGCTTAGTTGGTAGATCATGAGTCTCATATGTCAACGGTCATTAGTTCAATTCTTGTTAGACAAATTTTTTACCATTGAAAATTCAATGAGTCTCATATGTCAAAGGCGCGGGCATGTGCAATGGTTGTAGCTAGGGACTAGCTTGTAAATTCCAAAAGACCCTAGTCACTTGCTTAACCATTGGAACAAAATTGGACAATTAGCTTGACCAAGTAAATTAGCTTGGCCAAGCAAATTTGCTTGGGAAGAAAACTAAGCAATAGCATTAAATATCAATATAGTTCCCACAAGTAAGTATAGGTAATTCCAATGTATCTATTTAATTTTCTAATGGAAAGCTAGTTTAACAATTAGCCATTGAGATATAATTAAAGTAGCTAGAAATAAAGGATAGTGAAATTATTATGTGGCAATGTAAGCTAATTTGACAATTTAGTCGTCATTGTACATGCCCTCATGAGTAAAACTAACAATTTAACATTGGATGATCACAAAACAAATGATGACATACATTATACTAGATTGAGGTGGCGTGAATCCCTCCAAAAGTCACATTAATATAATCAACGACAGTTACTATGTTGTTATGGCAGTTGCTTACTTCTACTAGGAGAGTTCCATATTTCCTTCATGCCTTATTCCTCATTAACACATTCAAATTTATGACATATTTTCTTATTAAATAAAAACAAATCTTCTATAGCTTAGTGGTTTGAATTGTAATTTTCAAATGAAAGGTCATGGGTTCGATCCTTGATTTAATTATATTTTCAATGTAAGTATTTTAAAGTTTAGTTAAATTCGCCACATCATTGCACATATGTCGCCATGTCATCGATATTAGAAGTGACCCACGTGGCTGGATGACAAAGCTTCGTTTGATGTTTTAATAAATAGTATTACTTCTTATTAAATGACAAATAATGTTCTATAGCTTAGTGGTTTGAATTGTAATTCTCAAATGAAACTTCAAGGGTCCGAGCCTTGATTTTAGTTATATTTTTTAATGCAAGTATTTTAAAGTTTAGTAATATTCGCTACATGTTTGCACATATGTTGACATGTCATAGATATTAGAAGTGACACTTGACGTTTTAAATATAGAGTATTGATGATCAGGAGCAACGCCCGAGATCAAAGCTAGTTTACTTCCCATTAAATATAATTTCATATGAATTTTCCATTTCAACCGTGTTGTTTGGTGGTGTCTCTTATCAACATTCCCCATATTCAAGTGCATAATAAATTAAAATACAAATCACATATCAATACTCAACCCTAAATAAAACGTACTTGATGTCGTGTATTCAGAGTATTCAAACAGTCTCCAAGACCGTATTCAGTATTCATTAACTCCAAATTTCAAAACTGTCCATATTCAACTACCCTCATCAATACACATGTCTTTTGATGACAACCACCCACCCTAATCTTCCTATATATACCCCCTTTTGTACTACCAACATCATTCAACCTAAAGCATTCTGATAAATACATAGAGAGTTTCTCGGAAAAAAAAAAAAAAACCAACTACTAAAAAATGGTGAGTTCTAGTGATAGTAGCTACACGGTTTACAATGACTCCGAGATAGAAGAGGCTTCTATAAAGCCTTACCAACACTTGCTAGAAGGGAAATACAAATTAACCCACACTCCGGCAGGTTACAGGTGCCCTTATTGTGTTGGAAAGAAAATATGGCACGACACTTTCAGTAGCCTCTTACAACATGCCCATGGTGTTGCAAGAGGTTCTTTTAAGCGTCGTGTTAAACAGAAGGCGCCGCACCTTGCCCTGGAGAAATACTTGAAGGAAATTGAAGCCCTGTTAAGCCATTGAATATTTTTTTTTTCTTATTAGTTTTTATGCGTTAATTTAAGTTTCAAATGTTAATGTTTAATTTCTTGTACTTATTTAAAAAAAAATTTAATGTTAATACCAGTTTGCGTCTAATTTTGGTTTTTAAATTCATGTATTTACTTTCAAATTTTATAGTTTCTAACGTAATTTGGTTTAAATTCGTTTTCTATTTCTCAATCCTTTGTTTGATTGCGAAGAATCAAACATGACTATTAACTGGCAAAGCGACTAAAGCTTCCACTTACTCTCTTAAAGTTTTCATATTTTGGAATCGTTTCAATACACCCTAAAATGGCTCTTTGTTAAAACGTATCCCTTAATTAAACTATAATTTTATACCCATTTGGGCAACTTAGAAATATCAATGAAAAAAAATGCAACCATCAATTTTATAAAACATTCAAATTGACAAACTGTAAAATTATACTCTTAATTGAATTAACAATCAACTAGTAACAATATAAATTGATTAATGTAAAATTATTCAATCTATTTGTTAAATTATTCAATCAATTTGTTAATTTATTCAATCCACGCTAGGGTTACTAATCCAAGGGTTAAGGAGAGCAGATGCACCTGCACAGAATAAATAGATCTAATTTACCAAATACTGCACTAATAAAGTTCTTCAAAAATAGTTTATCAATTATAAAATTACAAACCTAATCTAAAAACATTCTTTGAATACGCTGAGTGGTCTGAGTGATCTAAAAACCTAATCTAACCTCTCACTTACTTAATGAATAAAAAGAATTTATAAGACTATATAAACATTTAAATCACTGATAAAGGTTGGTTAAGATGGTAAATGTTTGAATTTGATTTGTAAAAATTCATTGGTTCAACTCTTACTCCAAACATAATTTTTTTAGATGACGTGACATGCGTTCGTGGCACATATACCTAGAGAGTGCCATGTCTATCCTTTCTTTTACAAGGGACGCCTTTTAATATATTTAATAGATTTCCGATAATCCATAGAGTATCGGTATCACATTGGTATCTAATACGGGTACGACTAGCTACATACAATATATGTGCTACTTATATTATAAGCACATTATAACTCACCATGACATTACTTAGCTCCAAAGATACGTAATTAAATTATAGTTCAATCTTTTTCTAATTTTTCGATAATATTGGGTGTGGTGAGGGGGTTCAATACTAGTTGTGGGATAGCTTCGCGTGGGGTACATAAGAGACCGCTCCACTCGTTTAATAATTCTTTCACTCTTTCCCCTATGAGTAGTTATGTCCAGTGTTTTGTCAAATAATATGATCAGTAGTTATGTCCGGATAAAGATCTTCATGTTATGGTCGGGCAATATACCGGATACACTTTCTCTAGCTTAAGCTATAAGTAATTGAGTACTTCAAATTGCAAGTCAACCAAAGTGTTGATTGAGCCTAACAATTAATTACAGATTATTAATATTAGTATAAACTTGTTAGAATTATACCCATTTTATTATAAGTGCACGCACAAATTGTTGCACTGTAGGGATGATATTTACATATTAGGAATCCATAAATTTAAAGTAGGATTTGCAAATGTTACATTAAACGTACACTCTCATATTAAGTTATTAACTGCATCTTTATTACATATATTTGTTATTCTCGACGGCATGAAATAGCATTGATGAATCTAAACTACAAAATAAAACTTCTCTTACATACCACACTAATAAATATTCACTAGTGGAAAATTTCCTATTCGTATCGGGCAAAATGGTTCATTTCGGACGGATTTTAGACGTTACGTTTGTGGGGGTTACAAATAATGAAAGTATTTGTATCGGGCTTCTGACCGTTACAAATAATTAACTATTTGTATCGTCTGCATCCATAATATGCACACCCATTACCTTTGCAACTCCACTAACCAGAGCCACCACAATTAAAATTGATCACCAACTAGATGGAACCATTCACGTACACACCATCAACAAATATACCACCAAGAAAATCATCCAAAAATATAATCATATGTTATAAATGACCTTTTTATCAAAGCACCTAAATTTCCCTAATAAGTACCGTGCTATGAATCCAAGACTAGTAAATGACCATACGCATTGAGTACCAATACTCATAAAATATACTAAAAGTTCAATGCAAGAACGTGAAGTCAATTAGCACAATTAATGCCACAAAAGGGCCATAACTCTATAAGCACGAGACCACAATTATATACAAAAGGGCTCCCAGCTAGTTCCACACCACTCGTATATCCCAACAGATTATTCCTGAAATGAAGTAAAAATTGTGAGAACACATACATTTTCTCTCAACCAATTCAGAAAAAACAACTACAAAAGCAACTACCAGGTCATCGTTCATGCGATAAATAGAAGGTTCACTCGTTTCCCCAAGCTTATGATGCCTGGTGTTGACAGCCTAATATAAGAGCCAATATTTCCTTCAGCATATAAGGTTAAAACATTAATACAAAGAATCAATGTATGTGTAATGATAGAGTAAAGCAACACCTACCTTTAGATGACCCCTCTCATGGAATATCCATTTACTTAACTCCGTCAAAAATTGTTCATTACCAGATTTTTCATAACTTTAATAGGGAAGTAGAGAATTCAATTACTACGTAAAACACTTCCTTCACACAAGAATGCTAAGCAATCTGGCAGATACAAAGATTATTTTATAGACAAGATTAGCAAGTGACAACTAAAAGTAGATCATACTTTTCTTTTTCTAACCAAGACCATGTAGGTCAATATTATTAGGACCACAAGGCAAATTTTATAAAGTATGGTAATTGAGACCATAAGCTAGTTTCTTAATAGCGGAAGAAAAAGAGAATATTGTAATGGTGCCATACATAAATACCCTAATTACAAAAAGGAATATATCATTCATGTTTTAAATTTTTTTATATTTANGTTTTAAATTTTTATATATTTAAAATTAAAATTAACCAAGGACTTACTTCAGGGAAGTCCCAGCCTTTTCAACACTTGAACTAAGAAACTTGAAAAACAAACAAAAAAATATGAATTTCTAAGGAAAGACTGAAAGAAATAATAAAAAAAGATAAGGAGGAGGAAAATTATAGACCGGCAGAAAGAATCACAAACCGATCACTGAACATATCTAAAGAGCCAGAAATAAGAACTCGGGCATTGTTTCTAGCCTGCAAGTGAACAACAAACAATTTAATTGTACCAAATTTAGTTGATCTAAATAGTGTAAAAAAAAACACCAACAACAAAGCCTTATTCCCAAATCTGGGGTCAGCTAGACATGAATCAATATGAGGAGTCGTAAAAGTCCAGCAGCAATCCTCCTCTAATCTTCCCCGTTTGACACTAAATGATCCTCAAGCCTCAACACCCTCATATTTCAACTAACAACCCTTATCCAAGTTTGCTTTGGTTTTCCTCTGCCTCTCCTCTTTCCCTCTTATTGCCACCCTTCCAACCTCCTTACTAGATCATTACTCGGATTGATCAAAATGGTGTATCTCAACAAAAATATTAAAAGCAATAGGTCAATATTATTCAATTCCAAAGTTTGAACATACAAACCACAACATTAAGTTTCAAATCAGAACAGGTTACAATAACAAAGGGTTCAGCTGTTTAAACGTGCCCAACTGCTACATGTTTTTGGTAGGCTGGAGCATCTTAACAGAAGTATCACAGATGTTCAAGTTACATCTATGAAGCATTGGACAACTAAGTGCATAGAATTATAATTCTCATCCTACTAATCATCTTCTAGCACAACAACCCCTAGTATGTATCCTTCCATAGGCTGAGTGAACACATCAACAATTATGTAGTATACTCCTAAGTCCTAATTAGTTGATTACTGAATTGAGATTGAAGACAGTTTAAAAGGCTAGAAAGCAGGTCAATATTTAAACATGATAACCAATAAGACATATTCCCATACTCCAACCATATTAGGATTTAGGTATAAGCAAGTCCATGTTCTAAAAAGAACTACGTACTGAAATCGGACTTGTATGCTATTTGTCGGGGAAGAAACTGTCAACTACCCCTATGATTTAGAAAAGCAAATTCACAGGAACTAAACAGATACTTAAAATATATTACAAATTGAAGAGAAATAAATGTATGATTATGATTTACTTTTCAAATGCATAAGAAACATTAACAATGGACCAAATTGTAAACCTGAACAGCTGAAACGAGGGAGATAGAAGTTCCAGTCAGGGTTGGAGGTTTTGATAGCTTGGAACTAGGATTAGCAGAATATGTAGCTGGAGAAGCAGAGAGAACCTTCAATACCTGGTTAGTTAAACTTGTTAGAAACATAATGAAACTTGAAACATCATATACCTGAGCTCTGAGCCTCTGAATAATGGTTCACCAAGCAAACTGAATTACTTACCAGACTACTAGCAGCATTTACTGAGTGTGCGATTCCCCTAAATAGCACGGGAGCCTGATAAAAATGGCCAACAACTCTTACATATGCATACTATTACGATAAACATGAATTAATAATTGAAAGTGCAAATGCTTTTTAGAGAAATTTATTTAGCTTGTAGAAACTGACCTCAATCTTCTCTCTGCCAAAAATCACATCAGATTTGATGACATTATCACTAGCAATCAATGAATGATCCCCATCGATTTTCGATACTGAATAGCTGGTGTGATCTATTACCACAGCTGATGTGTCCTATGCCATTGAAATAAAGAGACCAGGAGAAGAACAACATGATCAATTTTCCCGTTCATTATTCACCAAACGTGAAAGTTAAGGAGCTATTCCCGCTTATCAAACTCAAACTACACTTAAAATGACGAGCTAATATCCTGGTAAAGACTAATGCTATTCTAAGTATACGCCTCAAAAGATTCCACATAATAATATCGAACAGTTACAAAAATGAACCAGTATTAGGCAAGTATGAAACTGATTCACACAGGAAGATATTAATACATGGTGGCATTGCCTACCATTATCTTATAGATTATACAGACCATGGGTACAATCTCTGTTATTTCAAACTTACAACCCTGATTGGTCACAATAAATTAAAACCTCACACTTAAGCCAATGTTGCTACCTTTGACACTAAGAAAAAGGAAGAAGTATGCAGAAAGACTCAAGAAAAGGCATAAATTGTTGTTTCATAGGTATACAATTTAACTATTTAAGTGTGAGGAACAAAAGGACATTGGAAAAGAGAGGACGAAAAGGGAACATAATAGATACTTTTCAGAATACCTTTTCTGCTTGAAAATACTTAAGAAAATTTAGTTTGCACATTATAGTCTCCCTGAGTCGCTGGTCTTCTCAACTGTAGTTCTTGTTCATTGTATGCAATAATTACTTGATTAGACTAATTACAAAGAAACTTTTTTCTAATATTTGTACGCGGACAATTGTAGCATCAGTGTGCATCACTACTAAGGTCTGATTGAGAAGCTTAGCTGCTTTAGCATGTGAGTCTAATGGTTTCAGTGATCTCAAAACTATTAGATTCTAACCCCTCTAAAATACCATTAATAAAGCGAAAACGAAATTACAAAGTACATAGAATAAAATAAAAAAAGTATGACAGAGCCGTGGAATATTAGACAAGTAATAGCCTTCTTGAACAAAACAAACTTATTACGTCTCATGGTGAGGATGAGTTTACAATCTTATTTGGCTTTAGATAGGAATAAATGGAGAAGAATGTTTTTTGTGGATGACTATACGGGATGAGCATTAAATCATGCAACCAACCCAATTTTATTAGGATTAAGGCTTTGATAATGATGAGAATGAATTTGAGTTTCATAGACTAACCCTAGCTGCCCACAATTGTTGGATATAGAGTCATTTGGACATTCTCTAGCAAAATGCCCAGGCCACTTGCAGTTCCTACATAGAAAACTTTGTCTGCAAAAAAAGATTATAAATTCAAAGCAACAGTTATTAACTAGAAATGAATCCAGTATAGTTAAGCAAAAGCACATAGCTCTAATCTTAAGAAGAGCCCTGAACTAACCTTGTTATACTCCACTTAACACACTAACTTAATAAGATGACAGGTTTAAGCAGTAGCGTTTAAAAAAATGATTCTTAATACTACTCTTGGTACTAAATTGCCAATAGAATGTTCAGAATACTTGACACACAAACCCTAAGTTTAGAGCTATTGATATTAATTTTGGGAAATGCTGAAAACAATGTTTATAAGATAGGTAGAAAGAGACCAACAACGATCAGAAGCAATAACTCAGCGAAATCAATATTCAAAACAGTGAAGCAAGTTTATTTTGACAGGAATCGTTTTCTTTGAATTCATCACTTCCATCTTACGACAAACCTTCAAAGTTGATAACACTCACAAAGTACAGAAAGAAAGAGTGAGATGTAGCTATATAACAAAAAGTTGATATGAATTCCAACACAAAAAAAAAATATGTTTTGAAAGTCTCTATAAGTCTCTGTATACAAAAAGTAAAACTTATCAACTGCTTATGTTCAGAAACGAAATCGAACACTTCTTTAGAAAAAAAAAAAAAAACAAAATTACTAAAATTCAGAAATTACTAACTCACTTAAAACAACCAGTGCACGATAACAATCAGAAATTCAGAAATACAGCAAAAATTACTGAAATTCAGAAATTACTGAAATTCAAAAGGAAAAATTCATAAATATAATCCCAACTATGGGCGTTCACCTAATAAAAAACCGAACTTTGATTAATCAAAAAATGGACCCAACTTTCATGCTCATTTTCTAATATTGGTCCCTCCTGAAATTTAACCTGTAAAATCAAGTAAATCTTGTTAATTATCCGGTTTTTTCTTAACATTTTTAGGTTTCAGGTGGAAGGGATGGTTGTGGTGGTGTTTTCGGGTGTTCCTGCTTAAGCAAAAACCGGATAATTAGCAAGATTTACTTGATTTTACTTGTTAAAATTTAAGAGGGTCCAAAATTGGAAAATGGGCATGAAAGTTGGGTCTATTTTTGGATTAATCAAAGTTCGGTCTTTTATTAGGTGAACGCCCATAGTTGGGATTATTTGTATGAAATTTTCCAATTCAAAAATACAAAAAAAAAATTACTGAAATCAACAAAATTTCAAAAATTACTGAATTTCAGAAATACAGCAAAAAAATAATAATAATAACAATCAGTGCAAGAAACTTTCAGAAGATTACTCGAAATAAGGCGCAAATTACAATAAGATCAATAACTACATAAAGGCGCAAATTCGATTATTCAAAAATTAAAAAAAAAAAA